>CAJINU010000017.1:483667-710587 GCA_905178165.1 Amoebophrya sp. A25 | reverse complement strand
GGCGTGCAGGCCTGTCCTGCACAGCTCTGGAGATCTGTGCAGCAAGACCTTGCACAACATTAAAAACACCCAAGAAATCGAAGCGCTTCTGGCGTGCAGGCCTGTCCTGCACAGCTCTGGAGACCTGTCCACGCAAGACCTTGCACAACAGCAAAAACACCCAAGAAATCGAAGCGCTCCTGGCGTGCAAGCCTGTCCTGCACAGCTCTGGAGATCTGTGCAGCAAGACCTTGCACAACATCAAAAACACGCAAGAAACTGAAGCACTTGCGGCGTGCAGGCCTGTTCTGCACAGCTGTGGAGACTTGTGCACGCAAGACCTCCTCGCACAACATCAAAAAACACACAAGAAAGCGAAGCCGCGCTGGCGTGCGGAGCTGTCTCAGACAGGTCTGGACGCCTGTGCGCGCACGATCTTGCACACTCTGGACAGCTGTGCGCGCAAAATCTGCACAACATCAGAAAACACGCGAGAAATCGAAGCACTTGAGGCGTGCAGGTGTGTCTTGCATAGGTCTGGAGACTTGTGCACGCACGACGTTGCACATTCTAGAGAGCTGCGCACGCGACGCCTTGCACAGTAGCAACCACGTGCACAAGCCTGGGACGCCTGTGCTTGGTCTTGTTACAATGCAAGGAATCGACACACACACACACACACCTCAGAAAGGCCTTGAGAACTGAGAGAGCGCAGCGTCTAAAAAAAAGGCCTCCGATGCATATTAATGACTGCAGAAGACACGCCGACCACCTGTCCGAAGATGAAGCCACAAAGCAACCAACAACAATTTCGACACGTAAAAATATCAAAGCGAATAGGAAGGCTCTACCTATCAATCACGATCAGAGTCTAAGTCTCTTCAAATCAGCACAATGATGGCGCCAAGATTATGACTCAGCTGCGAAGTAGCTTGCAGCTTCTCGGTGAGAAGTCAGAGGATAAGTCGACACTGCTGATAGATGACGAATTGCGTCATCATCTAACTCTTTAAGTGCCTCAATAGCCTTTATGTCCCACGCTGTTCTTGTTTTTCCCTCATGCTCCCTATCGTACCGGGCGACTGCGTCTTTGATAAAGTTCGCATATTTTTCGCGAATTACTTGCGCGACATCCGCAGAAACGTCACGACCTGTACCATTTTCGTCGCTTTTAACCCAATGGCTCAAAATGAAACGCGACCGCAAAATGAAAACTTCGATGTTGTACCTGTGGCAATTATATTGAGAGTGTAATACTAGCAATACGTTGTCGATGAAGTTGTAGCAACGTTTTAAGATAATGCCTCCCCCTTTCCACCAAGAATTGAGGACCAAGCTTCACCCATTCCCCACCGGTGAAAGGAAAAATGTAAGTAATAGGAAATAAACAAAAACAATGACTACAATCTAGGCATTTTGAAAGTTCTTGTGTGAAGCTGATGCGTATAATCACAAGTAAGGCTTTACCAGGCGAGCATCGGCATAGTCTCCGAAATCGCTCGCTGGTATCGTCTTGTGCTAAATTGCACTAGAAATAGATCACACGCCCACTTTTGCCAAGGCTTTCCTTTACCGCGACTGCCTCGTAAACACCAGAAAAATCGACATCCCTCAGGAGTTGCATCGCTCGCAGCCTCCGCACAAAGTCGATCTGATAGACGACCTTGCCGCTCATACAGACGCTCCTGATAAACACCTCCCCAAGTTCCGTCAACCATCTGCCACTCAGGATGAAGAGGAGCATTGAAACTTTGAAGAGTTCTGTCTTGTTGGGCTAGTAGCTGCCTCAACTCCTCTTGTGTCAAATTGAGGAAGTCCGGCCCCTCATCTGACGCTCGAACACGCCACGCAGGATGGTCATCATGGTCAGCATTCAGAGGGTCTCGAGTCTCTTGTTCAGATGCGTTCACCATAGGAAGATTGTCAACAGCAAAACCAAATAGATCCGTACTTCGCCCCGGTCGACTCCGGTTCGGAAAAAAAAGATCACGCTGCCACTTATCGATCTTCGCCTGTGGATCAGGAGTTTCGTTACGCCTCTTTTCTGGCGTGATTTGTTGCATGTCGTAGAACACGGCATGAAGGTGATCATCTTTGGAAACGAAGGGACACTCCTCACAACCTGCAAAAGCAATCTCATCTGAGACCCCGTCAACCTGATGAGCATCTGCACTCCTGCGGGAGGAAGAAGCTTGGCGCACTAAACCTCCCTGAGCAGGTCTTCGACGTGAATGATGTACGCAGTTCGTGTTTATCTCATCTAGCAACTCGTATTTTGCCATGTAGAAAGAGACGTCGGCCATACTTTCAACACTATTGATAGCATCAGCTCGAGTAAAACCTTTCCACCGTAAATGATGCACAGGAAGAACACATCTCAAATCGCTTCGAAACTCATCAGAAGACAAACTACCAGACTGATTTTCTCTGCCTTCAAGTTTGCCACCTACATACTCTTTTGCTGCTCTTGAAGAAGATGACGAAGTGGAAAACGGATTAGCAGAATCTTCAGCTTGCACACGTTGGCACGATGCTTCGGGCATAACCCACGTCAATTCGAACAACATCGCGCGATCCGGTCGGCAAAGATCCCAACAAACAAGAAAGACTCGCGAAGATGGTTCATCTTCGTCGTCCAACAAACCAAGTTCGTTCGCGCTACAACCACGTCCAGTAGCGAAGAAATCATCCAAGTCGTTTTTCTCATCATCGCTCTCCTTCACGTTGGTCTTCGTCTTCATCGTCTGCTGTACTTCCTCTTCCACCTTGCCTCGTCTATGGACTACTACTACAAGATCTCGAGTAATATCAGCAAGCCAATTTGTCCGATCAGACTGCTGCTGATCTTTTCTTGCTTCTTCTGCTGGTGTCTCTTTCTGTGGCACTGCTGCACCTTCTGTCACCGAACCGCTTGAATCTTTCACCTTACTTTTAGCCTTTCCTCTTGGCCTTCCTTTTGCCTTTGCTTTTGATTTCGGTGCTGCTCCTTCTGCTTTCTTACTTTTGCCGGTTGATGCACTATTTTCTTCAAGGCCATTCTCAGTAGAAGTAGACGAGTTGTTCATTCTCGATGGATTCCCCGTTGATGCTGAAAAAGCGTTACCACTCGTACTAAGTAGATTACTACTCGACGAAGATGATGCCTGTGCATTGTCACCTAGAGCGGGATTTTCTACCTCTTGGTAATTTGTTCTCCACGTCTGTGGAGGTCCAAGGCTTCAATTTTTCTGCAGTAAGATGCCCTCTTTTTGCAGTTTCAACCTCGACTCGCGAATGACGCCAATTCCTTGAGATAAAACGTTTGCAGACTTCATGTATCGGAACGAAATGAGCTCCGCCTCCTCGATGTGGCATATGTGGTCGAGGGGTAAAACGTACCACGCGACACAGGAAGTTAAGGCTGCACCAGCACAGCGAACTTGTCGAACAGTACCAAGCAACGACTTCACAGTATCCGAATCATACAACTGGAACACACGGCTCTGCAGTTTGTCAAGCCTCTGCTTCGCGCGTCGCTCGACAATAATGGATGGCGAAGACTTGTTGATCATTCTATTCATTTCAGCGAATAGACCGGCATCCTGGGTAAGTTTCTCTGCACTAGCTTCTTTCGCGATTTTCGCCCATGCAGCCTTTTGCTTAGGTGGTAACTTCTTCCACTCACTATAGTCGTTAAAACTTCTCCCAACTTTCCAGAAATCCGACGCAGCTACTCTTTTTCGTTCTTTCGCTATCTCCTTCTCGAAAATCTTTGGCTGTTGCTGGAATTCTTTCAAAGCTTTGTCTACGCCACTTTTTTCTTTTTTCACTGCTAACGCTTGCGCACTAGTAGAAACATTCGCTTGATTTCTCCAATTTCCCATACGAAATTGCCGCTGTGATGATTTCGGGTTTCGATGTGTTCGCTCACACTCCAACGTCGTGTCCCCCCAAACTTGATGCATGATGGATAAGCCATCTAGATGCTCGATAAGAACCGAACCCCTGTCAAGCATGAAATGATCTGCGCGCCCACATCTCTGGTTCGGGCAAGAAGATGCTGAAGAAGATGTCGACGAGGCTGACAAAGTGCTAGTACTATTCGTATCCTCGGTTTTGATTCGGCTTTGTCCATCGTCTCCATTTAGTCGATGCATAAGCTCGAGCAAGTTCACGCTACACATGAATGAAGCCTTGTGGTCGGTACTAGTGCCAAACAGTTCAGCGAATGGATGTTGTTGCGCTTCTGCTCTAGGAGTATCTTCTCGCATCAATGGCCATCGCAAACACATCTCGAGCCAGCGCCGCTTCGCTGCATAGGATCTTCCAGCTGTGCTATACGCGCTGCAAAGTTTCTCCATAGAATCAAAGGATGTTGCTCTATAGACTGCCCCACCTAAACTCCACAACCCTCTAGCGCAGCTCTCTCGCAACTTGTTGTATTCTGTTGCTTGTAGGTACCCAAATTTGCCAGCAATATGCTGCATATCAAAGGCGAACTTTTTCCGCAATCGGCTCACGCCCTCCGACATTCCTGCGTCAAACGCATGCACTACGCCAGTCGTCGTCCCAGAATGATGATGCGTGATCATTTGCTGATGCGTCGAAGGAAGGGACACGATGTGCCCCACAGGAGAAAATCTATACAAACGTCGGAAATCGTTACAGTTGAAAGTAACCATCTCTCCCACTCCTACATGGTAGGCAGATCCGGAAAGAAGGGCAGGAGTGTTCAAAAATCCCGAAGCACAAAACGAATAGTAGGAGCGAGGCACCTGCAAGAATCTTGTGAACGTCTGCGCAACCCAAGACCGTGACGTTGCAAACAACATTCGACAAAACTGCGCTACCCAATCTACTGCATCTTCTCGAGTACAAGACGCCCCTGGTGTAAAGAAAATCAAACAACGAAATGAAAATAATCGCGAGGAAGTAAAGTAGAAGTAAAAAGAGCCTGTATACGACATTGACTGACGAGAAGAATAAACTTATAATAATACTTATTGATCCCACGCCCGTTCTTCATTATACAAAATAGCGGTGACTCTGTAGGGATACCATCATAGTAAAATGTCCGCTCGAACGTGTCGGGACAAGTGCCTTCGTCTCTGTGGATGATAGGCGTTGGCTCGTCCATGAAAGGAGTCTGATAGAACGAATGAAAATCCCACGCTTCCTGCAGCCGCTCATAAAACTCCTCTCTTTCACGCGAATCCAATGCACTAAAATCTACCTGCGTCGCCCAACCTTGGTTATCTCTATCGCGTATCGTATCGTCAAGACAATTTTTCCTGTGGAAAGTTGAAATCTTAAATCATGAAGGGTCTATTTTAAGTAAAAACTATTTAACATTGTAACTTACGACGACACGAAGAAGCTACACTAAGATCCCATAGAAGTTCTTGGTTGTCAGCAGTATACTAAAAATGCCTGATGTTGATGATCCTCTGAGGAAACAATAAAAACTACAAGACTAGTAATTATTAAGTAAAAAATAGTGTATATGTACATACGAGCACGTATTGCCCCAGTCCATAGGCGAAGCACAGACTCGAAAGTGTTAACTCCCGAATACAACTCCGACCGCACAATGCACTTCTCTGTGGCCTCTTTTAGTGATGTGGCTGCTGCATGAATACGACACCACGTCGTCGTTATGCTTACATAAACCTTCTTCCCCATCTGCTTCAGCACTCGGTTCATTCGTCGAACATAAGTAACGCATATGTATAGAGCTGGAAGGCTCTTTCGATCTCCTACTCCATTCAGGTGCAAGTTGCGAGTTTTCTTCGATGCTAGAGCAGCTCTGATCGTTTTTCTGATTTCACCACAGATAGACTGTGCAATCCGTAACGAGTCGCTTTCTCCATGTGCTCCTTCCCCGAGAATGGAGGAAGCGTCATATAGTCGCATGGTTGCATGGGTCCGCCAGTACTCCCGCACAACGACAACGTGACGCAAAACTCCTAGAGCAGCCGCTATTCCTCCTGTTTTCAGTGTCCCCGCTCCAATGGTAGCGCCGTGTATCACTCGCTCCGCATGTTGTTCGTATTGTCGCTTCTGAAAGTAGTTGCTGTCGTTGTAGCACGAGGAATTGTTACTACTAGCCACTGAGTGCTTCGATCGCTTCGTTGAATTCGTAAGAAGCAACCTCTCCTCTTTTGAAAATGCTAGGTCGTCGCGATGCTGTCGTGTCGTAGAACGTTCCCGATTTTGTTGCTGAGGTTTCTCTTGTTGGCATGATGATGAGGAAGACGACCCCACTGCTGCAGCAGATGTTCGACCATCTAGTCCCAGAAGATAAATATCCTCGGCCGATCCAGGTGCTGCGTGTATACTTGACGGACGGGGAGGCCCGTTGTTGCCTGGATTGATCACCGACACACCGAAAGCATCTGCAAGCGCAGAAACGCACTGATTCCGAGCCTGTTGAAACTCTTCTTCATCCTGTGGCATCCGCCACTCACGATAAAGATTACGACCAAGAAACTGGCAAGTCTCGTCCGAGGTGTCTCGCAAGTGTTCTTTACGCTTTCGCGAATTCTCCTCCATGAAGGCTGCGTGCATCGTCTGCAACTCTTGCTGTAGAGTACTACTAGAAGAAGAAATGACTCTTGTGGTGGAAAATTTCTGACCTTGTTGTTTGCTGATTCCTTGCCGCTGACGAGATGGCGCTAACCTCGTCCCTCCAATTACAACTTTACTTGAAGCAGCACCACAACCATCACCGAATGGACCAAGAGAAGAATCTTGCAGAAGACGATCCTCGCTTCCTCTGTTCAAGTCTTTTTCTTCATCACCCCCACCAGGCTCAGGCGAAGACGATGATGAACACGAGCACGAAGCTTCTATTTCTACTTCTTCTTCCACTTCTGTTTCAACGTCTACACTAACCCAATCAGGAACGTCCCCTTCGTGTAAAAGATCGTCTTCTAGATTTCGAAGCTGCCGTCTTACAGTCACCTTTTTCATGACTGTAACCTTTTTTGTTACTTTTTTTCTCCTTCTAGTACTCGGAAGAGTTATCTTCTTTTTTTGAGTCGTCAGGAGTTTTCGTTTTCCCCGTCGTTTTCCTCCACGGCCCCATATCTTGTCTCTTCTAGTTTCCGGATCTTTCTGCACTACATTAGATTCGCGCTCGACGATACTTGATCCCCAGCGAAGAGACAAAGAGCAAGAATTTGATTTGCTTGTACTTGAAGAAGAAGAACTTCCCAGAGCATCTGCCGGCTCTCTTTCCACCTCGACTGCAGATGTTGAAGGCTGCACTGGCTCGTGTGTTACTTCTACTTCTTGAAACATGGTGTATGTGGCGGAGACTATTGAAACCATTTTGTTTCGCCTGTCAGTCTGCTGAACAGCCTTCTCGTACAAGCGCCTGCCCCGCGCTTTCGCTTTCGGATCAGCTTGTGCTTTTGCTTCTGTGTTGCGTGTCGATGAAGCATCGAGTCCTGTAATTATTCGCGTCAGAGTTCATTTATTTTAGATGAAACGCTTTTCATAATATCAAGCTCAGACATCAAGATCAAGCATTATTAATATGCTCTAGTAGGTCATAGTCTACTAACTCAGTAAAATACTAAATGATAAAACATACCCGAGTCTTCTGGCTGCTTCTGCGCCGACATGTTGATGTCTCCAATCACACTAGAAATCCTATCTGTTAGGTCAAATTCATCTACTTCCCAGCGACGTCCTGCATTCACTGAATTTCGAACAATTTCAGTACTTTCTTCTTCCAGCGCGTAGTTGAACAAGACTGCACCCATCATGTTGATATCCCTTTCCTTGTCGTTGCTTGGTCTATGACCATCGAAGAAGGGAAACAACTCATGCGGGCGATCTACTACTTCTCGCACGGTTTCGCCAAGTTGTCCGACAGTATGGCGAAGATTATTGAGAGGCTCTTGAATGTCAAGAGCTATTTCTTCCACGACGTCATCACTCATACCATCAAGCAACTCCTCCACGCTATTGCGTTGCGGCAGTCTCTCGGCTCCTGGAGGACCGTCTCGACTCGCTTGCTCTCGTGCTTCTACTTCCGCTTGACGCTGATTTTTTCGCTTACGTCTTTCATGTTTTTTATTCGGGTGCAACCCCAATTCGAGAAGCCACTTGCGCAGCCTCTCTTCGTTCGGTATCTGTGTGCTTTCCCCTTCGATAGCGTCACTCTTCACGGATGAAAAATTTGGAAGAAGTATGTCGGGAGGGCTGCTACTTGCTTGAGATGTTGGGGATAGCGCCTGACTATCGTGAAGCGCGTCTTGCTCCAACATTGGCTCATCTTCGTCTTCAGGAAGTAACCTTTCTTCTGCATGAACGTTTCCGCCGTCGTCTGACGAAGACCCCCAGCTGCAAACATCCCAGAAGGTGGTCTGTTTCTTACGAGATCCATCAGGAAGCAAAATGCTCATTTTGTTTTTATCTACATGCTTAAATTGTTTACCGATGGCTCATAATTGTTCTTGATGTTGCATGATGAATCTATCTCACATAAAACAAATTGACTTCTCGCCAGAAAAACACGATCGATCCTACAGCAAAACAGTGCCACTTTCTAATCTGAAGCAGCTTCTTTATGATAATAGTGGTAGCAAGACCACTCTTCCTTTTATTTGAGAAAAATTATCTATGCCAGGACCAGAGAAAATAAAGAATGCACTCCTATCACGTCACAGTGCAAAACAATTTTGCCTGTTGTGCTTGCTACTCCTCTCCCTCTGTTGGAGTAAATCATGACGAGTCCGAACATCAAGGCCGTGACCTCCTGCCTACGTTCGAATAAAAAGCCAGATGCCACCACAATCTTCAACATCGTGTTGAAAGCAACTAGTTAAAAACTCCAAACGCCTCTGCTGCAGCAATGCTATGAATTCCTACCATCAAGCATCAGAAAGCTTCAATCTCAACTGGTGGCCGTAGCAACAATTATAATAGATATAGATGATTTATAAAAATTGCAGTACAATAAATGAATGCTGGAAACTCATTTTTAGCATTTTGCATTTTCTAAAGACCTCTCAGCTATTACACGACTTGAGGTACTCATGTCAAAGAAACAAGAATACTATTAATAAACGACGCATCATCATGCACAAGTTGTCCGCAAGTTCTGAAGAGCAACAACATGCATTAGCACATCTTTACATAGGAAGTTTTAGGTCTATTTCTTTCCCCACTGTGCAGTCTGCTCTTTCAAATTGCTTAAGCCAAACACACCAAAACGCGCAGCACGATTGTAAATCTCCCATAGCAAAATGTTCGAGGAATAAACCAGCGCACCCGCATGATCGCACGACACCTGATGACATTCTATTATGAAGAGTATGAAGGATTATAGTAGTAGGGCAAGAAGAAGCATGTAGAGAGATTCGAAGTGGAAAAATGTAGAGCAGACGATTAAAGACATGACCATGCTGAATAAGAATGTTGAGGACTACATATTAACGCTTAGAAGTATCTGCTAATACTGAAAAGAAACCTCTCTACTGCTCTAATAGACATCACGAGCGTAGTAGTAGTACTTGATAGTATGGCATTTTGTTCCGTATCATACAAGGCATCGCTTCCCGCTTATATACGCGAAACGGCCCACCCACCAGCTCCGTTATTGATTCAGCCATGATGCCCCTCTTCAAATGATCAGCTTCTTCTCGAAAATACAAGTAGGAAAATAATTCCATCGTCGCGGACGTAGTGCTTGGAAGATGTTTGTTGGCCATCACAACGAAATCAAGCGTGCGCCTCCTGTTCGTCCTTGTTGACGGAGCGACTGCGTCACAGTATGGCGACGCGTCCACTCGGCGCCTATTAACTAATCCACATGCTGCACAATGACTCAGAACCGACGCGCTAGACTGTGCCGGGCATTGTTGACGACGTTGCAAGTCTCGCAATACTTCTTCAAACAGTTTTTGTTCTTCTACATTCAAGACTTCAAGTAGACGCCCAGACATCTTAATACTATTACTTTCTTGGATGGAACAGTTAGTTTTTGATAACCCGCACTGCGTCCCGTCCTCACGACGAACACCAGGCGGAGCTGCATGCAATTCTTCTTGAAGTGCTACGAGCTGATTCTGTTGTCCTCTGTGTTCTTCTACAACTTGCACACCGTCCGCAACTCTACTGAGATGGTCGATCTTTCTTCTTTTCCCATTACAATCTTCGAAACGAAGAACATCACTGTGAGAGCGGTAGTTTCTCCTTTGATGTTGTAGCTTCTTGTTTTTAGCCACACCAGTTTCCTCAACATTAACCACATGCCCGCAAGACTTACTTCTTGCTCTGCCAACGCCGCCACAAATCGACGATCCATGATTTTTCATAACAAGCTGCGAGCTCTCGACGTCCTTATCGCAACTCGTCTGGCTCTGAAGATCATGCTGGTGCTGCTCCAACGAAGAAGCAGAATCAGATGAAGTTGTACTGCTTAACGAAGATGTAGAAGATGACGAAGAAGAAACCGAAAGTCGTTTTCTTGTCCCGTAGTTTCCGCCTGCGATGCGGCTGTCTCTTCTTGTCGTACTCGGAGCTGTGACCTAAAAGAGTATGAGCGACGTGCCGTTATCTGATAAAAAGAATGTAAAGGATATTGTATATGATCACATCATATTTGTTATAGTCGACGAGGAGGTTTCTAGAACCGTAAAAATAACGACGATGAGCAAGTTTCTGAGCCAAGAAGACCAGGAAAATCATGATTTTCATAGCAGTTTCCTATGCGTTGTAGAAGTACCATCAAGAATAACAACGCAAACCCATGTCTTAAGTATAGATGATTCAAGATGAAAAGGCACAACATGAAAAGGATCGCCTTAACTTTCGAGGTACCTTCTTCGCCTCGCTATGCTCCTGCAAATGAGGCGTCTTCTTGTAGTTAGAAGTATAGCTGCAGCTAGTGGCCATCGTCGTCGCCACTTGCCTACTCTTCTGCTTCAAGCTAGGAAAGTATGTCTCCGCTAATTGTTGCGACGACTGAAAAATCATGCTCGTACTGTGTTCAAAAAACATATCACTGAGGCAAAGTCTCCTGTCGTCATGATTGTTATTCTGAGTCGAATGATGAAAAGAAGGCCTGCCACGTTCTTGTAATTTTTGTGGTCGACATGGTCTGTGCACATCGTCAGAACGTGCATTACGACCCAATGCTTCACCTATTTCAGCAAAAAAGTCTTCATCTGGTTCTGCAGTAGGGTCTTCGTCATGATGTTCGCCTCCCCGTTCTCGTCGTGCACGAGGATGAGACCCACTACCTGGCTCTTCGGCGTCACGACTCATATCCCTCGCAGTCTCAACGAGCACCCGGCTGACGTGTTTGTTGCCCCTTGAGCTGGATAGTGAAGGAGTTGCAGTAGAAGCATCTGGAGACGCATCAGCATGTTGATTAACAGAACCACCTGTAGAGCAGGGCTCTTTATCCTGTTCATCTTCACCTAGTCGCTTACTTTGACGACGGTCCTCCCCTTTTCGTACAGTAATAGGCTCTGCGCGAGACGATCGAACAAGAGGACCTGAAGAAGAAGCACAAACCATAATTATTCAAGAACGACTTAAAATAATTATGCATGTTGATATGATCATAATAAATTAAAGAAAATAGAAACAGTCCATCTACAAGTCTTACAGCTAAGCTGTTAGTTTATGTTAGTAAATAACTAAGGTGGAACTACTTTGAAGAATCATACTGAAAAAAATTAGATGTCACAAGAACAGGCGTGAACACTCAGCAAGCACATCGATCAAAAACAGCTACCATGACTGACTGGCATTAAGATGATAAAGGTCTACTTCTTTGTTAGTGTTTAACTTCTTCGATTCCGAGCCTATGGCCTATACAATGAACAAGATGAACCCGACCTCGCCCTGGTCTACTTTCTATGGTTTCATGATTTCTATAGAAATTATACCACCAGAGAGGCGCTCTTCTTTTCCTGCAGTCGCAACAGCAACAAGTCTCGTCGTTTCCGTCGGTGGTTTATCCTCAAGCATTATCTCTTTGCGGCCCTTGCCATGATAATTAGAAGAACTATCCTGCTTCTTCTTCGACATGAATCGACTGTCTTGGGATGAGCCTACGTCTCCCTCATCATAGTTGTGGAAGAAGAACTATCGTAGTCAAAATTCATAACGCGTCTATCCGAGCCACCATGACCCACGAGAGTCTGACTCTCATCCTGCTGAGTTGTTTCTCCTAGTGCCTTCGTGGTAATGTCAGTCGCCTCGCTAGACTTATCGCCCAAGAAGATGTCCTTATCTAGCATCATATACATACTCGGTAGCGATGAATTTCCACCATCAGTAGACCGCGACGGTTCTAACATCACAGGCCCTGCATCTGTTGCCCGCCCCTGTGATGTCATCTCTCCAACACCAGCAAGAACACGGCTAGTAAGACGAGGACCAGCTATCGCTCCTGCTGCGCCTGAAGATGGACAAGACGACGCAGGCCCTCGTCCTGCTCCTCCTTCTCCTGAGTAGACTTCTGAGAATGTTGATGAGTTTTCCATCTTCATCATCTTCAAAGAGCAAGAAACATTTTTACTACTAGATGGCGACGAAGTAGCTGCTGCTCTTGTAGAAGACGACTCCATCTTGTAGTTCTTCTTGAATACATCACGAGTATTATTCAGTATAGAAGTAGGAGTAGCGCTAGCACCACAAGAAGAATGCATCAAGTCACTACTTCTTCTAGTAGGACGAAGAAGCTCCCCATGTTGCTCTTTCAAAATCGGCTGTCCCTGCTGGACGCCATTTTCATCATTACTCGCTGCCGAGCACGCTTCTGTAGTTGAGGAGGAGCTAGAAGCAACATCAGCACAAACAAGTTGTTGCTTTTTCATTTTCGTCATGCTTGTACTAGTTACTTTCCCACCATGCGAAGTCCATTTGCAGCCAGCACTATTATGCATGTGCTGCTGCTTGTATAATGATGGTTTTATTTTGTTTTCGGCTTGTGAAGTGCTAATACTATTCATCGCCATCGTTCTTATCGTCGGCGTATCATCTTCATGCTTCTGCGAGGGTAGTGAGAACGTCTTTGAGGATGGCACCGACGTGGTCAACGTCCCTTCTGTGTCCTGACGATGTCGCCCACTAGTGGTCTTTGGGCCTACAGATACTGGCGCTTCTTGGTCCAGTGTAGATGAATACGCCGAAGACGCCCAAGAAAACAACTCGCTGCTGCTTCTCTTCTCGCCCGGCTGCTCCTGATGAAGATGAAGCTTTTTACTCTCGATTTTTTCCTGTAGTACTTGTTTTTCTACTTGTTCTCTTTCGGTCCTCATCTTAGAAGAAACAATACTACTACTAGTAGATGACTGCTTTTCTACAACCACCGACGAAGAACAGCTACGCAACGTGCTCGCGCCCTCATTCTTCGACGTCTTCATATCCTGCAGCATGCCAAGTATTCGCTTTTGTTCATCATAATGCGCTTCGACTTTCGTGGGAGACTCTAACTGTCTTTCTCGTTCTTCAGCAGTGTTGATCAAAGGGAGTCCTGCTCCTGCATTTTTCTGCACGCTCTTTTTGCAGACTCTTTTCGCTCCTCCTTTTACCGTCGTCAAGATTACAGCTCCTTCCCCATGATGTTCATCATTTTCCATGTTCTTCGCAGCAAGGCTATCCTGCTCGACCTCCAATGTTGAAGAACCAGTAACGAAAGCACCAGATGAATTTTTAGCACTCACTTCCGCAACGGTGCTGAACATAACAACTTTTTTGCCTTTTCCCCGTGCCGCCCGTTTCTTCTTCGCCGGCGACGTCGTGGAGGAGGTGCTAGTCGTGGTCGCGATCGTGGTCTGTTGTTGTTCTTGCAGTTTCAATAAAGGCGATCTACTGCTTCCTTTCGTAAAATCGCGCTCACCTCTGCTCGAGTCCACTCCTGATTTCTGAAGATCGGAAACCCGATCAGGAGATACCAAACCATCACGGTGTAATAAAATGCTAGACCCTGACGCTGAGTGGAGTCCGTCTACCTTCTTCTGTGGCTGTTCTTGTTGCGATGAATCATGAGTGTGCTGATGTTGTTTGTGTTTCATGAAAGGATCTTCGTAGTTCATCTTCGTATCTTCTTCTTGCGTCCCCTGCCCACCATGAACAGGAACTGCGGAAGAACTAATAATCGAAGTTGCTGTGGTTGATGAAAGAGGGAGAGGTGGACCTGCAGGACGCAGCACCAGCGAAAAAGACGTAAGACGAGCAAGATCATCATGATCTTCGACAACGCGACTACTTCTATTTGATGGCCCTTTCTGTACTGCTTGCGCTTTTTCTACTAGCGGCGGACGAGGAGGACTCTCCTCATACGCAAAGTATTCATCTGGTTCAACTAGTGAGTATTTTGCTAAACCAGTATCACCACTCGGCTTGGCGAAAGACGCGGCCACATCACGATACAGCTGCTGCAAAACATTATTTCTATCATCACGCTGCACCCTTACACCTTTACTCTTTGCTTCCTGTTTAATCTTTTGCCACTCCACGCGTACAGCGAGCTCTTTTTCTAGTCGATTCTTCCATGACACGGCATTCTGATCATCAAGCATCCCTAGAGCTACTAACTCAGCCGCTGTCGTCGCGTCAACATTAGTTTTGTGTCCACCAGCCTCCACGACGTTCCGTTCTGCTTCGTCCTGACTTTCTAATCTGTGACCAAGATCTTTGCCATCTGAAAGACAGCCAGCACCTTCCAACTTTCGAGTCGTAGTTTTGTCCTTGCTGCTGGAAATCACGCCGCCGAGAGATTCACTGCTTAGCGTCAACAAGTTCACTTGCTCGCCCGGCGTGGAGAAACTAACTCTACCTCTGCTAGTAGATGAAGCTGCTTCCGGCGCATTGTAGATGAAGTTGTAACTACTACCCAACAAGGAACTACAGGCACCTGATGCCATCTTATCGACACCAGAAGCATTTTCCTCAGGCTTCTTGCAGCTAAGAGAGACGACCGCATCACACGTCTGGACTTTCTTAATATGTTTAAAATCGTTGCCGTCTTGTATCTTCCCACCGCTGGCGCCGTCATCCTGGTGCACGACGAGCTGTCTACTAGAAGTCTTCTTGAATAATGAAGATGTAGTAGTAGACGAAGATGAAGAAGACTCCGCAGTTGAACTAGAGCGACGAGCTGCACGACCTCCACTTCTAGAAGACGACGATCTGCGGGGAGACGGAGCTGGCACGCCCACAAGCTCTTCTCCATCTCCACCAAATGAACAAGGCGACGAAACTATCTCCGGCATTCTCATTGTAGATAAACCGCGACCCATGATTACTTCTTCATCTTCTCGTTCTAGAAATTGGCACTGTTCTACTTCATCCGCCAGGTCCTTGCTCTTGTTCCCGCGCTCGTCGTCCTTCGTCGACATGAGAGAAAAGTTATCGGCAAGAAAATGCATTCTACCTTCTAGAAATGATGCTTGTGCATCAGCATGATCATCAAGACGACCACCGGCATGCTCATCACACAGTCGACGCCCATGCACTTGCGCGTCTTTCCTCCGAGAAAACAACTCTTCACGGTGCAACGTCGGAAATTCGGTCTCTTCTGGAATGACTGGTAGAGACATGCTCCACGCAGGCTTATCTTGTACTTTATGACGATCATGATTCTTTCGGTTTTTGTAAAGAAGCTTCTCAGTTGTGCCCGCAAGACGAGAGGTTGGAAGAGCCATGGAATCAGTCCTAAGATGTTGCTCGAGTTTGTCTACACCCATGAAAGCGTGACCGTTTTCGCTATGTCTTTGGTGAAGATTTCGTGGGAATGAAACATCGCCAGACCCTAAAACCGGAGTGGATGATGATCTTGAAATGATTAACGAATTACCAAGCAGACAAGCAGATGATGGAACTGTGAAAGACGAAGCACCACTACTAGAAGTAGGACTAATACAAGTAGTTGAACCACGAAGATGTTGACCGCGATGCTGAAGCGGTAGCTTTTGATGTACTGCTTGACGGTCCGAGTTGTTAGCATTTTTTTTTTGCTCTACAACTTGAAGACCACGCCCTGATGCTGCTCTAGTACTTGTTGTTCCAGCATCTACTAGTCCTAGAACAAGACCGCCTGTTTTTGTTCCACTACTTCTCTGCGCATTATCCTTATCCATAAAATAACGACTCTGCTTCTTCAACTCGCTAGAGCTGTGAATCCTTTGATCTTTATCCATGTAGTTGTTTTCGAATCCACTTGCTCTCGTTAAAAACGACTCGAGCACCCCCGTCGAGCCCAGTCGTCGTCGATTACTACTACCATCAGAAAAATTGTTTCCCACACTCGTAGTTTTGATCGCCCTGCTAGATAGAGAAGTCTTGCTCATCAGCACAGGTTTTGATTTGTTGCTCATCGAGGCTGTCGCTGTAAAGGTTGAAGAAGAAACTGTTGCTGGAGGTGCAACTGCAAGAACATTATCTATTGTTTTCCCACCACGGCCATCACCAGCATTCACTTCTCCTCGAGGATCATGATGCTGATGTCTACTCGCAACTACAGATGTTGGTGACCACGCTGGAAGGACGAAGCTTCTTGACGACACACCGCTACTAGTACTAGGTCCTCCCAGACAGCCATAGCGTGAAGACGAAAATAGTGAACAAGCTGTAGCACCAGAGAAACTACTAGTCGACGACGACGACGACATGGTGGAGGTCGCCGTCGTGGTGGAGGAGGAAGCGACTTGGTTACTACTACTAGCACTAGACTGGTTTACATGAGCAGGCTGCTCAGTCTTCTGCTGTTCCATATGGCGACCGCTCCTAGTCCTGCCCGAGACACGCCCGCCAACGTAATTTTCTCTATCAGCTTGCGCACTGCACTCAAGATTAGCCTTGCTTCTGTTGATGTCGTCACGAAAACGCAACTCATTTGAACAGGACCTGCTGCGACCGCGATCACTGCTTGGAGTAAATAAAACAGAAGCGAGTTTTGCTTTCGGCGGATGTCGTCTGCTATTGTTCGCAAAAAGATTCGTGTCGCGATCATGGTGAGCAGGCGTGCTGTTGCCTGCACCAGACGACGTAAGCTTCTGGAAGGATCTACTCATTTTCGATTTATTCGCATGCAGCTGCACGCGATGCACAGCAAGACGATAAATAGTGCGGCTGTAGAAATTAACTATCAACGTAAATAGTTCATAAAAGCGACCGCACTGATCATTTTGGAACGTGTATCAAGACTTTCTCACGCATTGACGCAGTAGCGTTATCTTTGCCTTCTAATGATTTTTATCCTCGCTATTGTTATATTATTGAACGAGGCCGCGCCACTTTTAGAAACTACAAGGCGAAAGTAGTAAGTTTCCTAGTGAGATAATAATACGACTAAGATCGGTCCCACCTCGACTTTTCTTGCACGACAATTTTGAAAGTGACTTCTCAAGCTACACTTCCTTTCCGAAGGAACAAGACTACAGCAGGGAAACAGCGAAACAACTAAAAATGAAGACAATGAAGCAGGTGGCAACTATTTTGCTGTTCAGGTGGGCATAGTATTACTCTCACCCTCATCCTTTTCCATTCTTCTTGCTCTCACGCCGATAGGCAAAGGCTTCTTCTCAGAATCACTCTACCTGCTCGTCTCACAATTCGATGACCACATCGAGAACTTCTCTCATGAAGACCACCAGCAGAAAACCGACTCCGAGGACCACGCCAAGACGAAGCGAAGGATTATGCACATGCTCACGCTGAAAGACAGATTGTAAATAATGCTCCTGCTCCTTTGCACCAACTCGCTACAACCAGTCAAGGAACATGCTGACACGCCTCCACATGTTGATGGCTAAAAACAATCCACAACTTTCAAAGCCTTACATCTGAAGAGTAAGCGTAAGCTGGAAACTTTTCATAACGTTTTTTTGTGGTAACCTTTCAAAGCAGTTCGTTTTTACTGGACTGGAATTATTTCATTAGAGCGTCAGTGTTATAATGCACGCACATCATATCCTTCATTTTTACTTCGCCACGGCGGCCCTGCCACTGTCGTCATTCCTGCGTCTTCACGGTCGCCATTCCCACGCGCACCTCTAGCCCAACACCAATGCTCTCTCTTTTTTTACTTCGTGGCAACTAGTCGAGAGTTGCAAACTGCTAGCACTATAGTCGCGCGAACACATCCACCTCCAGAACAGTCTTAATTTTTATAGACGTTCACCCCAGCACGACCCTCCCAGTGCCTTTTTTTCTCTCTCTATAGCTCTGTAATCACTCACCCGCTACCAATATGCCAGAAGTCGCGTCTTCTCGACATGAATAGACGCACCGGCTCGCCGACTATCTCAGCCGGATCTTAACGACCTGGAACGCCACTGGATTTCACCAATATGCTGACCTACTTACTCCACTTTTCTGCAGCAAAACGGCAGGCCCGAAACTGAGCTTGCGGGCGAAAGAACCAATAACGTCAAGACACACTTTTCTTTACTAAAAGTAGCTACCTCTAAACGAACTTAAAAAATCATAAAACTCAATACTACGAATCGAGGTAAAAAAATATAAATTCTAGTAGGTCAAAATAGAGGCAAAATTAAAAATCTGGCAAAATCCTGGACAACATCCAGCAACATCTCAGCCCTGGATTTAGTGGAGTCTGTTTGTTTGTAAGAATTGTAAGGAAATAGAAGCTGTACATCTTGCTGGTCGGACTGCGACTTTTTCGCTTTCGCCGATGGAAGAGAAGCCACGAATGCACTCCATCTTGCATCTGCTACTGCTGCTCTCTCTTGTTCATCTTCAAATCGCTTATCGTATACGAGTTGTTCCCCTTCTGAAATGTACAGTAATATCTCCTCCTGCAAAAGTTCTTTCAACCGATGCCGCTTCAAGTTCGAGAGCCTGGAAGATGTGTACGTAAATTCATTCAAGAAAAGTGTCGTAGTCGTTCTGGTGGATTTTGCGGTGTTTGCCTTTTCTTCATGATTGCTGATCGTGTATGTGTGAAACCAATCATCAATAAATTTTCTTTACTTAGCTCATGCTCAATCTCAATGGATGTAATTTCTTACCGGAGCTCCACCACCTCCACTCGTTTATGGATCCCTTTTTCTGGGCTACGGCCACCGGTTTCCGCACCCGAAGAGGGTAGCGGGGGAGGGCTGTGACTCCTACCATCGGGGCTTTCAGCGGCTGCTTTTTCCAGCGCTGCTTCAGCTGGTGTTGTCTTCAGAGAGCGCACATACTTTCCCTCGACAGCGAATTCGTCGTCCACACGTGAGACGAGTTTCTTCACTCGACTCGCGATGTGCTTGTCAATTATCACTTTCTCCTCTGCATTGAAAGGCGCAGCTTTCAGTTTGGCGGTGTTTCGCTTTCGCTCACCTTCGCGCCTCCGTTGCACATCCACGTGGAGCGTGCCACCCGCACCGCCAGATGTCACTGCACCCAGGTCTCTTAGCTGCCGTAAGGCACCAAGCGGATCCATATGGAATATGCGTCGAACCTGTAGTTTTTTGCCATTGTGACTGTTTATGTGACAACGGAACCTCCTCTGTTTTTCTAAATACGTGTCTGATCAAAATTGAGTTTCAGCCTTACTCATCAAAATTGAGTTGTACCCACTTTTCGACGTCGTAACTCGTGCTGGGGCCGACGATCTGTTCGCTATAGAGTTTCTCCAGCACGGGACCCCGCAAAGAATCACGAAATTTTAGCATGAGCTCGCGTTTACGATGCATCTCTCTTTCTTCTGCTTCCTTCTGTCTCATGGCCTTCGTAGGGGATTGCGACTGCGTCTCTCGCAAACCATTTTCCTCCGTTGCTGCTTGTTCTGGTGGTGTACCCAAAGGCACAGATGGCCCCTTCTCGCCACTCGCTGACATTAGGTTTCGTCGGATAGTGCTGTTCCGTCTCGTTGTGAGTTTCCGTTGTGAGATGTTCTTGCAGCAAAAGAAGTTTTATCGCTTCTTGTTTTTAATTTTATCACAACAACATGTACATCATCTTTGTCAACAAGCGATATAACAATAACATGTTGTGGTATCAATCTAGTATGACAACTTCTAGTAGTTCGCTGTCGCTGTGTGGTTCTTCATTAACAACCAGGAGATTGCGTCTGGAGCTCTAGTTGTTCTACCTCTGCCTTCTTCACGTGCAGCGATCCAAACCCAACGATAGATCTATATTAATACATAACATTCATCTTATTCTACTGCTAGTACCAAACAAAATGACAAGATTCAAGAGATATGTGCACGTCCAACTCTACTCGGGTTCGGGAGATGCAGATTCTGCAAGTGATAAGTGTATTGATGGGTGTTCCTTGTGATTATGATCTTGTAAAACTACTGAAAGAAACTCTTGGAGCTGTGTACTACATTGCGAGAGCTAGTCTTCTTGATGTTGATGTTAAAATCATGTAGGATGAACCAAAAAGTAGTATAGGGAGTTCGTTCATGTGTCCTCTATTTTCATCATGTCCGTGTTCGCAGTACTTTGGAAAGTCGGGTGATAAGGGTCAAAGGGTTTGTAAGTGTGACAGATAATGTCGAAACATGACAAGATGACCGAACTTTTCTTGGACAACCGACCTTGATGACGCACGGAGGTGAGGATCCGATGGTTTGTAGAAGTGTAGATACAGCATCAAGCTGTTCACCTGCGGGATCATTCATCAGGGAACCTCAGAAATGCAATCACTCTAGATATGCTGGATGTTGACATTACTGCTAGGATTAACGTTCATTCACATTGCATCATGCTCATTTTTCTTATTAACCTCTCGAATGTCTACGTATAATGCCTGCTCAGAAACAGACTAGAGGTCACAGGAGTCAGTGAGTCAAGGCAACGGCAAGTCAGCTATGATAGGCTTTACAGACCCTGACAGCGGCGATGTGAAGAACACAAACGCGAAAGCGATGTCCGACGCTTTCGGTCGCAACCAAGATACAATTCAGGGCGCAGCTAACAAGAATATTTCACCATGTAAGAGAAATGCGAGTGATGTAGATCAAGTTCAAGTTTTCGCTGCGTTATTAAATCTCTTTGTTTTCAGCTTCTATCCTCCTTTGCTGTGAGGTACGTGTTGTACGTCTCAGCATTGCGAAAAATCCCAGACGATCGAAACGTTCATCCCATCAATTGTGTTCATTAAATTTTTGACCTTCATAATTTTGGGTAAAGCTCTTGACATTGTTTTCTAATAGATTAGAAAAATTTAGAAATCTATTCTTTTTTGTTACAACAGAGGACGACTACTTTTATCTAGATCTATTTGCAAAAAGGAAGGTCAAGGTCATTGTTCGTTGTTTGGGAATAAATAGATTTGGATACATCAAGAACTCATCCGAACATTTATACCGCGATGCGCGTGCTACTACATGACGCATCAGGGACGAGGACGATCAGCGTCTTCTTCATTCTTATCATATTAATGCAACAAAGGTTGCCCAAGGTGAAAAGAAGATACTGCATTGCGTCTTTCGAAGTATATCCACAGAAGCGCACCTTGTATATAAAAATAACTCTAGTAGAAAAAATAGAGCTTTATAGTTCAAGGATCCCTCCTAATATTCACAAATCGACTCAAAGACGCATCATCCGAAGAGACGAATGCTTTCCTTTATTCTCGATTACTTAGTTGTCCTTGACATAGTTAGGTAGCACCTACGTAAACGTGGTTCTTCTTACCCAACATGCAGCTGAAAACAATCAGAATACCTGTAAAAGTTGAGGTAAAGATTACGATTTCTAGTATGAAGAGAACGCATCACCAGACAAGAATCGAAGTGCAGTACTATGAGAGTTGTTCTGATATGACAACTACATGATTTCAGCTTTATTCGATTGAACTGACTAGTTTGAATACAGCAACCATTCTTAATGTATCGGTTGGGCAACATCATCAAAGAAAACTATGGTCGTCAAAACCAGAAGATAACGATATTCATATAATTCACTAGTAGTGTTTCTTCAGCCTCTAAAAATGATGTTTCATGTTTGCATAACTAATTACGATAATCTGAGGTACTTCTGGTGCGTAAAAGAGGCGTTTTTCGAACCACACATAACAACAGGATCGAGTTCATAAGCAACAACTGCATTGAGGGGACAGCGATGCGAAATGACCTTCACAACTACATGCGAAGAAAACGAGCGCAATGCAGTTTACGCACGGTCAATCCACCTGCTCGTTAATAAGAATGGAACGAGGTGGAGTCGTTTTATCTACATCAACGCCTGCGGTTGCTACGTCTGCGGTTGCGATTGTCCCGTCGTGAAAACGATCTATCTTCTGGTTGTAAATGCTGCCACGCTGTACTAGCAACTATACGTATGGGAGAAATGAATATTCCACGGAGTTGTAGTTTGACAAGATTTTATTGGCGTTTACGCCAATACATAAAGCAAAAAGTTGCCTAGAAAAGATTCTCCACACGGCGACTGCTAGTTTTTATGCGACTTTATCTTGTTCAAAATCCGGAAATACACTTTATTCATCTAGTTCATATGTATCACAGCATAAGTACTATTGTGTAATGAGGATATTCCTAGAAGTAGAGGTTGTAGCCTTGGTTGTTCATTCTTGTTCTTGTTATTTGAAAGCTAGGTCAGTGACGAATCGACGAGGAGCATCATGTGAGTTTTTCACGTCGCTTACCACATTGATTTGTTAGTTGTTAGCCAAACTTGCTTACATATTTTTTTTCTTCCTGGCGATAGCGCTAGCGGTTAAGTTGTACTACTAGCCACAAAAGAAGTAGTAGTCTTTCTCTTTTAGTCTTGAGATCTCTACTAGACAGCTTTTTTCGTCTATAATTAGAAGTAACCATCTGTATTATAGAAAGCCTACTACGTCGACGAAATTAATGTCGATCCCCAAATTATGAATCATCTCAAGCATGAGCATGAAGATCATCCTACCAGTACGGAAATCAACAACTTAAAGATTTACGAGCATCATGATCAAGGAAACAACAGGAACAAGAAAATCATAACGACAGCAACACGAAGATCAACACCATCAAGATCAACAACATCATCAACATCAGCAACAAGATCAAAGTCCTAAGGTCTTAAGCGTGTGCAGCAAGTAGCAAGTTGATGAGTTAAATAGTTGGCCCGGATCTAGTTAGCTTAGGCAGATGAAAGGCACTAAGCCCCAGGGATCTTCGTACTTAACAACAACAACAAAAACCAAATATTTTGTCTTCTCAAATTTATCCTGTGCTTGTGCAGATTAGCACTAGTTCACAGGACAGGGGCGACATCGCTGAGGATGATGAAGAGCATCATCCAAACCGTAGCCATTGGGCTACCTTATGAATTATCTAATTTCGATGCTCTCCTGGCCGCAACATTCTAGTGCTAATCTTGGGCTTTTCTAGTTGTTTCCTCATACTGAAAACATTGGAATTTTTTTGGTTATAGATAATTGAACTTTACACGAAACAGAATTTTTAAATCTGTTACGTGTAAGAATTTCGCTCTTCTTCTTCGTCGTGTTGTAGTGCTGATTAGCTAAAAATTTGAATGAGAAAATAAAAATGACCGACCACGAACCACGAGCAGCATACAGCTCGAAAAGTTTTCTGTTGAGAGCTAGCCAATCTGTTGCACGACGAGAAACCTACGAGGATACCAAGCATCACGAGAAAAATACGATGCGGCTACTCTGTTCGAGTCTTCTGGTGAGATCTGAAAGCACGACGAGGAGCACGAAGGCGAGCACGGTAGTAAAATTTTGATTGATTTAACTGGTACAAATTGACCAACGAACTCCCAGCCTTATGCTACTACAAAAACCCCACAGGGAAAGTTTTAAGGTGGCCCATTTTCCCAATTTTCTAGTGGCATAGAGTTCCAAGAAATAAATAAGTCAATCAATCAACAAGTCACTCAATCACGCAGTTACTCAGTAAATAAATCAAGAAGTCACGAACTAACTAACACAGTCAGCCAATCAATAAATAAGTCAATCAGTCAGTTAATCAAGTAAGGAAGTCAAAAAAAAAAATTCCTCGTGGGTCAAACAGTCACAACCTTCACAAAAGTAGTCTCATCCTTACACGAGCACACCGACGAAATTCGGCGGACCTTTCTGGTTGACGCGATAGGGATACGGTTGCGCAAGCTGTTGGAAGTTACTCCCTTGACGGGTTTCAAAGTGGCCAAGGGAGCAAAACAAGAAAATTCTGAACGGCAAGAGTCTAGTGGTGTAAGAGAAAATTTCTAGTGGGTATCTAGTGGCATTACCAAGCTGAAAGTTTAAAAATTCCTGGTGACGTTAAAGCAAAGGATCCAGCTGTTTGGCAGTTTACCTGGCTGTTGTACAGGAGCCAGAGCAAAAAGCGAAAATGCCGCCGCTGGTAGTGCAATGCCAAGACCTCCTCGATCGTGGGGTAGCAGCCATCCTCCTGGTGCGAGGAGTACCTCCGGGGAGCCTATACGACGGGGGAGGAAATACCAAGTCGCGCCCCGAAATGTATCAAGCCGCAATCCAGAACAACTACCATTGTACTCCGCTGACAGCGGTGACGTCTACGCTAACTGTGCCGGAGGTCAGTCAGTTGCTCAATACGTATTTCCTGGATACCACTGGCACGAAAGCAGAAAAGATCCTACGCTTCAAGGATTTCGCCAATGGTCATCAGTTTGCACCACAACAGCAGCCTCCAGCAGCAGGAGGAGGAGCAGCGCAAAGCAGTGCTCCACAACCGCAAAAGCCTGTCAAGTTTACGTGTGAACTAAAAACGTATACGGACCGGAGACAGTTTGAAATTTTCATCGATGAGATTTTCGACACTTGTAAGCTACTACGCATTCGCGACCAGTTTCAAGCCCGCTACATACCTCAAGGAGGACTAGTTTTGCCAGGGTTATCGGAACAGGAAGAAGCATCGTTTGCGGTTTTGACCAAGGCGATCAAGGACGCTCTATCCATCGGCATTCGCGTCGCGGTACTCGAAGAGATTCGTCAACAGCGCATGACTGACACGGCCTGGGATATCGTGAAATATATCCAGAAGCAAGTGAACAGTTTGGGCGCAGCGCAAGAAGATGTGGAGTTTGAAGAGTATAACCGATCTAACTGGAAGCAGTACGGTGGTCCGCTACGTGATTACGCAGCAGAACTGAGACGCATGCTAGGTCAGTTGTCTACTCGGTTTCCCGCGGGGCCGCCGTTCGAAATGGAGCTTCGGCGCAAGATCATCAAGCAGATTGATACTTCGCAAACCGAGATCAGGATGGTTGTAGATCAAGTTCAAAGTCGTGCAGTCACGCATGCTGAAGGTTCCGTCGGGTTCCTCATCACTGAGCTTACCCGCCGTATGGTGCGCACTGCTGGCGATTCGGAAAAACAGTGCGAAACTTACGCTGCTTTGGACGATGAGCAGAAGCAGCAGCAAGCTGTCCAGCAGGCTTTTGTCACTGGCAAATCGTTCGGAAAAGGAAAGAGCACGTGGCAAGGCGGTAAGTCCAGTTCCAACGGGGGCAAAGGTGGTTACAAGCAGCAGCAAGAGGAAAAGTTTTGCAAGAATTGTTTTGATCACTACAAGTCAATCGGCAAACAGCACGAGAAAGCTGCAGCTATCCGCTCGCACAATGTGAAAGATTGCAATCAACCTTGGAAGACGCCGATGAAGGTCGCCAACCACAAGGGAAGGAACAAGCTCAACAAGAAAGGCAGAAAGCACGACAAAGGAAAAGGCGCGAAGAAGTCTGATCCTAAGTACAAGCAGAATCAGCGACTAACTTCTTCTAATGGTAGTAAGTCTAGTAGTGAAAAAGAAGGGGCGAAGATGGATGTAGCGAAGAAAGTAAGTTGGTGGTCGAACTACATTCCATCTTGGGTGAGTGACAGCACCCGAGGAGTTATAAAAGCTGTTATCAAACGGGAGCAACAGTGCAAGCAAAGGATGAAGAAGATGAAGATGAAAACGAAGTCGAAGATGGATTTGGAGCCAGCATTTGAAGAAGTTGAAGATGGTTTTGAAGTGTTTTTACAAGGTCAGTTTTCCAATGGAGCGATCATCGGCTCCGGGTCAAAGTTTCACATCTCTCGAATCGA
Source organism: Amoebophrya sp. A25 (assembly GCA_905178165.1). NCBI lineage: Eukaryota > Dinophyceae > Syndiniales > Amoebophryaceae > Amoebophrya > Amoebophrya sp. A25. The sequence goes on along the minus strand of CAJINU010000017.1, from coordinate 684,624 downwards.
GTCGGACTTCGACACACTCGAGGAAGAATCCAGAGCCAAGATTCAAGGCGTTGGCGGTATTGTTCCAGGTCGATTCGGCACCCTCAAGCCGAACGTACTCGGAAGTCACTTAAAAGCGATTTTTGCCAAGGATTTACCTGTAGACCGACTGATAAGCGTCGGCGGTCTGAACTCAGCCGGATGGAGAGTAGTATTCGGAGCGGTTCCGGAAGGTTCTCACTTAGAGCACAAGTGTCTTCGTGTGCCCCGGGTGAATTTGCAGAAATCCGCAGGAGGTTTGCCATATTTGCAAGATTTGCGCTTCGAAGAAAATAGTGCAAGTAGCTCGCTTGTAATCGACGAGTGCTATTCTGAGGATGAGCTTTTCTGTCCAGAAGTAGAGACTACAGATTGCGCCATCAATCAGCCTCCCATCGGAGCACTCTTAACGCGTAAACTGTCTGAGCGAGAACGGTATCTCGAGCACCTTCGCAATTGCCATCTGTATGACGAGAGGCTCGGCAAAGTCGATTGCCCGCACTGCTCGATGCAAAAAGCGAAAGCCGTGAGTCACAAGAAGGAACGACCTGAAGAATTCCATAATCCGCCATTTTTGGTAACAGCGTGCGACTTCTTCGGTCCAGTAGAGCCAACTTCCATCAGAGGAGCGCGATTAGCTTTGATATTTGTTGACGACGCATCCAAGTACGCAGTTGGTCGAGGAATTTCTTCGAAAGATTTGGCTCCGAAAGTTCTGAAGGAGATCATTGAGGACCTTCGAACGAAGTTGGGCGCGAAAGGCACGAACATGACTCCAAGTGGGAAGATCATCGCTGCAGGTATCAGGTCGGATAGCGAAAGCGTACTCCGTTCCACCGAGTGGCGATCGACAGCAAGCAGACTACAACTGAACGAGCTTCACAGTATTCCTTATAAGCCACAAGGCAACTCCGTCGCAGAGCGGTTAGTGGGGACACTAAAGTCGAACTTGCGAGCCAGCATGGCCGGCGTCGACTTACGATTGTGGTGCTGGTGCCTTGAGTACCTAATTATAATTTACAACATGATCCCCAGGGACATGAAGCGAATTCCACAGAAAATTATCAGTGATGGAAGAAAGAAACGCTTGGCGCTTACTGGGGGCAACTCGAAGTCCAACGAGCAAAGCAACTCAGGGCGTCGGCGCGCGGTAAAAGCTAGTCCTCTGGAGATCCTCTTGAATTTTTCAGAGGACCCAATCACGATGATGAGACCTGCAGAAGGAAAACTTAAACACAGGCGCCGCCTCAGTTGTCTAGTGTTCTTCAAGGTCCACCCTACTCCTACGAAAGTCTTTGCAGACCGGCGCAAGCCAGGGGCGTTTTTGGGTTTCAGTTCGGTCAACTCCGCTTGGATAGTAGGAGGGATTGTCTCTGATGGCAGGACCAAGACGGGTTTTAAGTTCAACGTCTACGAGACGATCGATGTACAATTCCACGAGAGTATATTGGTCGCTAAGATCGAGGACTTGCTCCAGGTTCCGGAGATTACTAAGTTGGAAGATGATTCGTCCGCTCGCATGCCGGAATATGATCCTTCTCGACCCTTGTCGCAGACGGGCGTGCTTGGAGAAAAGTATGGCAGCTTGAAGGGTTCTAAGTACGAGTTAGTCATCTGGGAGCCTGAAACTAAAGGCAAGGAGCCTGCTACCGCGGGACAGATCGAGGCATGGGATCCACTCCAGTTAAAAAGGAACCGGCCCGATTTAAAAGAAGTAAGTCAACCACGACCGAGGAAAAAGCTCAACATAAGGTCAGAAAAGTAGTGACATTTGGAGCAGTTACGAAGATAGCACACGATCCAGCAATAGCAGCGGACGATCAAGATCGTTCTGTACCACAAGAATCTAGTAGAGAGAAGTCTTCCTCCAGTAAAGATATTCCGCAGCACATCCCTCCAGCACCTTCTTTAACATCTAGTAGCGCGCAGAAGTCAGCTCCGCTAGAACGTTGTGACGCATACCAGACGACGCCGATCACTATGCCGCAGCACAGGTTTAAGAAACCTCGGTGGAAGAAGAGCAAGAACACTTCCGCTACGTTAGCTACTGCTGTTTTCATTCTGGACCAGCTACAATTCGCAGCATCATACGCGGCTACGCAAGAAGCTTGCCGTCAGCTAGAACAAGAAGAAGAAGAAGAAGAAGGCGAGTTTCTTGGTGCTGAAATCGTGCTAGCTGCGCAGGATGGAGATGGTTTCATAGGATCGCCGGTTCCACCTAAGGTCGCCACGAATCCGCAAAGCCCTCACTACCAGAAGTGGATAGAGGCGGATGACTTGGAAAGGACGAAGCTGGAAGCGTATCGTTGTTGGAGGAAACTAAGCGAAGACGAGGAAAGAGACTGGATGGAAGGACGCCTCAAGGCAACCCCGACGGCGATTCTGTATAACCGCAAGCGGGGCGGTAGATTCAAAGCTCGGCTAGTCGTTCTAGGTGACCGATGGGATCCTGGTGGCTATCAAGAGTTATACAGTCCTACGGTTTCGCAAGTTGGTAGTCGTCTTGTTCTTATCGAAGCAGCACGTCGAGGATGGGACATTATTCCGTATGACGTCGGAAATGCGTCCATTCGAGCTTCAATAGATCGCACAGTTCTAATATCTCTGCCGAAGCAGTGGCGTGATGGACAGGAAGACCATGGCGCTAGGAGTTTACCTCGGGCGCTTTATGGGTTACCGATGTCACCTCGCTTATGGCAGAAACAGTACGCCAAGGACCTACAGGAGATGGGATTCGAAGATAGCCGACTCAATCCCGGCATTTGGACTATGCGAGATTCTTCTGGTGAACTCATTGCGATGCTGAGTGTTTATGTGGATGATTGCATTCTAGCCGCGAAGGACAAGGAGCTTACTACCGATTTGGTCGATAAGCTACATGCTCTACACCCGTTATCCAAGATTAAAATGGATGAAGTTACCGATAAGGATGGCACTTGGCTTCACTTCGACACGCTTGGGGCAGACGTTTTCTACAATGCTCAAAAGAAGTCGGCGAGGATCACAGTGGAGACTTACCTCAAGAAGATGCTCAAGACGTTCGGTATGGAGAATTGCAGCAGCTTACCGGCTCCAGCCTTCGACGAAGCACTTCTTTACCAAGATTCGCCTCAGATCGAGTTCAACACTCGGCAGGTAACCGGCTCCCTACAGTGGGCAGATACGGTGGCCAGGCCCGATTTAGCTCAAGTGACGAATTGTCTAGCGCGTGCGGCAAACCGTCCGCCAACCAAAGCAATCGCTGCAGCGTGTAAGCGTGTACTACGATACGTTAAGGGATCTTTGGGCGAAGGATTAGTTTATAGTCCCCAACAAGAGCAGGAGTTCCAGAACCTATTCAGGGACCTCTATCGCCATCCAGAGAGTATTCAGATCAACGAAATGACTGAACAAGAGAAGAAGTTCGAGCCGAAGTCTTTTCACCCCATCCAGAGTTTTGGCGATGCAAGTTTTGCTTCTACGCTCGAATTCAAATCGGTTTCCGGTGTAGTCGTGTACTACTATGGCTGTCCAGTTGTGTGGAAATCCACGGCCCAGACGGTACGAAGTGGATCTACGTGCGAGTCCGAAACTGTGGCCCAGTCGGACCTTCTCAAAGTCTCGGAAGACATCCATGCAATTCGCCGCTTTCTTCGAGGTGTACCAGAAACAGGCGAAGGAGACAAGGATCTTTGTACTGTGATAGTCATAGTGCTATAATTAGCTTAAAGAAAACCAACCTTAGCGACGTACCTAAAAAGAGTAGACGCGTAGCCTTGCGCTACATGCAAGTGCGGGACGACGCGCAGCGCCTTTGTTACGTTCCAACGGGCACGCAGAGGAGTGATGGCTTGACTAAGAGTTCGACCAATGGCCTGCTTTACAAAAACGTCTTCCATGTTCAAAACATGAAGAGAGATGCCAACCTTCCTACTTATTGTTTTCTGGCCTATGCAATTCCATACTAGGAAGGCACGTCTTACATCTTCGAAGTCATTCAAATCGCATGCAACAAACTCCATCTTTTGCCAAGTTTAACATCTTCAGCAACAACGCCCGCGCTTGTATTATAACACTTTCCACTTTCTCAAAAATTAAGCTTTGCTACATTTTCCTAGCTTAGTCCGTATTAGCTAACAGCAAGAAACACACAGTACGACAAGCCAGAAATAATTAAAGAAGAAAGAACTAAACAGCTAAAGCAATAAAAGCAAGAAACTACTACCGACAAACAAAGAAGTAAAACCACAAAAGTGAACTACTTAAGCTTTACCTTAAGCCACTGACTAAGTATACTCACTCGACAAAGTGTAAAGTTTAGAGTATCTAGCCTTGGTAGGATTGTTTTCCTTCTTTCGTTTTCTGCTCGGTCGCTTCAGTTTGGTGGAGGGCGTTACCTCTTACCCGTTGCGCATCGTTCAGTTTGCGTTTGAAGGGGGGAATGTCGATCCCCAAATTATGAATCATCTCAAGCATGAGCATGAAGATCATCCTACCAGTACGGAAGTCAACAACTTAAAGATTTACGAGCATCATGATCAAGGAAACAACAGGAGCAAGAAAATCATAACGACAGCAACACGAAGATCAACACCATCAAGATCAACAACATCATCAACATCAGCAACAAGATCAAAGTCCTAAGGTCTTAAGCGTGTGCAGCAAGTAGCAAGTTGATGAGTTAAATAGTTGGTCCGGATCTAGTTAGCTTAGGCAGATGAAAGGCACTAAGCCCCAGGGATCTTCGTACTTAACAACAACAACAAAAACCAAATATTTTGTCTTCTCAAATTTGTCCTGTGCTTGTGCAGATTAGCACTAGTTCACAGGACAGGGGCGACATCGCTGAGGATGATGAAGAGCATCATCCAAACCGTAGCCATTGGGCTACCTTATGAATTATCTAATTTCGATGTTCTCCTGGCCGCAACAATTAATCAGACGGGCATTGGTGGAGAGCCTGACGCGCGCTACCATTGTATAAGCATATAGAGGCCTGTTGAGCGAGTCGTGTGAGTCATGAGGAGGGGACGCTTCTAAATGATTGGGTAGACGCCATTCTCTTTCTTAATCTTAGTTTTCATGTTGATCAAATATTCTTTTCATTTTGGTGGTTCTTCATCTTCTTCTTCTTGATCGTGTTCGTAGTTCATCTTTTTCTTTATCTATCTCCACTCGATAAACCGAAGAAATTACTTCCAACTTTTTCCTCAAAATCATGCCAATCAACATTTATCAGTATGATGTCAAGAGCTTTTCTAGTCGTCGTTGCGACCACGATCTAGTGCGAGAGCGCTCGCCCAACAGAAAATCGTGGTGCCGCTGCCTGCTCCTCCTGCGACTCCTCTCCCAGTATGATTTCGTGTTCATCGTGGCCACTTACTGTGGATACAGAGCTCAGCGGCTGCGGCACGCCACCTCCGAGCAAGGGAGCGCACGGCGCTGACGCAGCTACCATGGGAAGCGGTATCAGATTGTTGCTACCGACCGGGAGCTCCTGAGCAGCTCCTGGACAGGAAGCGACCGTCACAGGTAGCGGCGACAAGCAACTTGGACCTCCACCGCAAAACGAGTCAAAGGACCTAGCTGAAGGCAAAAAAGGCCCACCCTTGACATCCATACCCATCGAAGCTCCTGTCGTACTTTGAGCTTCCTTGTCATTCGGAATTTCTGGAATGTGAGGCAGTTTTGGTCCATCGGCACCGAACAGCAACGCTCCAGCAGAAGTGGTCGAAGATGTGTTTAGATTCATAGCGCTATTCGCATTCAAGCAGGCGGAACCTTGTTTTGTCGCTGACAGTGCTCCTGCGCTCTGTCCGACCAAATGCTGGCCGCCAGGAGTCGCATTTGTGATTCCAAACGCACTCGTGGTGCCTGTGGTCGGTGTAACGAATCCGGCGGCGACGCCTCGTTGTTGCTCCCTCTCCTGAATATTCTGCAACTCCGTTAGGATGTTCAGCTGTCCCTGCGTCAAACTCGAGCGACCCTTGGGCACGTTACTAAAAGTACCAGATGGAGTAGACTGCTGCTGCTGCTGATCACTGACAGCAGACTTGCTTGCGTCGATGTTCGGCGTCAGAAATAAGGACGAATTACGTTGCTCTGCGAAGCCCGCAGAGGTTGTGGTAGCCGGCTCCCGCATGAGACTCGCGCGTCCTTCCGGAATCGTGCTGAATGCCGGCAGCATTCCTGGGGTCGTACTAGTAACAGGTGTCGTCGCACTGAGTAAAGTCTGCGGCATTGGCGGATTTCCGCCCATTCCGACGCTGCTGCGGCGCATTTGGTCGATGATTATGCTCAGGTTGTGGATTGTTGAAGACGCCTGACTTATCGGTTGCTGATCAGCTTGTTGTTGGTCATTTGATATACCAGCTCGCAGTAGCACATTGTTGTTATTTGTCGTGGTCTTAGATGTCGTAAAGTTGTTTCCCAACACTGGCGCGAGGGTCAGCGATGCTCGTGCACTTGCGGAAATCGAACCAAATTCGTTGTTCATCATCCCAGACCCGAAGTTGTTCGCTGGCTCCGGATTAGGAGTCGTGTTCAGATTCAGGCTTGGCAACGTGAGGGAAGCCAATGGACCGTTATTGTTCATGGTGTTTCCGGAACTACTTGCGGTTGTCGACATCAGCGGTTGCAAAGCAATGAGACTATTGCGCTGCTGCGCTGCTGAAGCACCCGCCATGACGGAGTTGCTTCCATGCCAAGCTCGGTCCCCAATAAGAACGCTAGACGGTGCTGCAGATCCTGTAGCCAACTGCGGCGTTCCAGATAGACCTCCGGGATTAAACGCAGACAAGGACAGTCCTGTGTTGCTGTTTTCTTGCTCTGCTCCAGTCATTCGCGGTGTTGCATTAAGAAGCGCAGCATTGTTGTGATTCGGATTGTTGTAACTCACTGAAGCACGTGCTGCAATGTGAGAGTCGAACTCAGTCACACCCGAAGCCGGTTCGTGGATCACTGATGATCGCGCTGCCGGAATCTCAATACCTGCTGGTAAGGGCGTCACCTGCCCAAGCAAAGGATCTCTTGCAGCTCCAGTAGACGCTCCTCCAGCGTTTGCACCCTGGCCTGGAAGCAGCACGGAGTGTCGTTGAGTAGGCGCATCCATTAGCGATGTTGCGTTTAGCAACAAGGATGCCCGCGCAGCCTCCAACGAGTTGCGCGGCGCCGCGAGGCCAGTTCCCGATAGGCATCCCGTTGGCGTTGTCGACGGCAGCTGGATGCCAGTTGCAGAAGGCAGCTGCAATCCGCTACCACTGGTTCCTGTTGCAGTCTGCAGGCTGTTGTTGATTCCGGATGGTCTTGCACTACAAGGCGTCATCGACGCGAAGGAGTTGTCTGCTGCGTTTCGCGTTCCGGTCCCGACAGGGGCAGGGCCGAGGTAGAGCGGCAGCTGCTGCAAAATGCTTGGAAGTGTCGTCTGGCTAGCGACCGCATCGTTGTTTTTGGCTGATGCTGCGCCCGCTGCAAGATTCTCGCCATAGCTGAGCGATGACCGAGGATTAGCGCCACCACCTGGAGTCGCTGTCGCGGATGTCAGGAAGTTCGCAAAATTGGTGAGTTGTTCCTTGCCGAACAAGCCCCCAGTCGTGGATCCACCAGCGTTACCGCTTCCGCTTGCAGGAGCCGCTGTCGTGTTCATAATTGTTGACGTGTTTCCAACTACCGCGCTGCTCCTGGCACTACTTCCCTGCATTATGCTCATTGCCATCGCGTTCAGCGACTGATTTTCACCAGCCAAAGACGGTCTTGCTGAGCGCAGTTGTGCGTCAATAATCGCCTGGAAATCGGACAAGCTACACGCCGCCAGGCTCTGGCGATGCTCAGGGTCTGCAGAGCCTGGTTGTGGTGCGATGTTCGCAGTTTGCGTTTCCGGAATAGTCGGCGGCGGATTGACCAAGTGACTGGGTCTCGAAGCCCCTGTTAAGGTTGTTGGTAAGCCAATTACAAAAATCGCCTAACTAGTAAAACCATAATTTCCTATGAATTGCATGAACATGATGCGTGCCACAAAGTTTTTCTTTTTCAAGATCTTCTACTTTGGAGACTGACAAAAACCAGAAAAATATAATGGACAACTTCGTATTTTTCTGATTCCTGAAATGCATGGTATGGATTGCGTGCATTGCTATGTATAGCTTGCAGTGAGTAACGGAGGTTATTTTTCTCGAGGCGCCCTTCAGGCGCCATATTCAATGCGTGCCTGCGCCTGCTGTTGCCCTGTCCAACCGTTCAAAGAAACAACGACGACGTCACGAAGAAGCCGCATCCGGGCGGCAAACGCGGCGTAAGCAAACAAAAGCAACAGAGCACCTGCCTACCGGCGGCGGCTGAGAGGACCTTGAGCGCCTTAGCCTCGCCCTCGCATTGCCTAGCATCTCTCAGTAACGTGGCGAGGCGTCAGGCGCTCTGCGTCCTCCAGGCAGCCAGCCTGAGCTGAACCCGAAGAGGGTCCATTGAATGGCACTCCAGCATAGGCGGGCTCACCCCTACAAGAAACAACCCCGCTAGCCGCGGGCGGACAGAGCCTAAGGAGTCAAGGCAACGAGCACCCCGAGGCCTTGTCGGGCGGGGCGCTGCGTTCGGTCAAAGGCGTACGCGCCTCCCGGTTAAGGAAGTAGAAGTTGCGCCCTCGTGTCTCCTAGGCACGCAATCCATGCCAATCATTGCAGTCTATGCAGTCCATAATGTACCTTACGAAGTGCTCAAAATTATAATATAATTCAACACTTTCATGGACTCACACAGAGAGAGACAATTGTCTACGAGGTGGATGAAAGATTTGATGACTCATGATCCTCCTCCTCATGACCATGACATTAACATTATATGCAGTGCACATGGTTGATTAAGATTAAAGTGTAAGAACTACCCTTTTGTCCTTTGCCCTGGCGTTTCTTGTGCTGAGTGCAGGGACCATCCGCTGGGAAGCGTGCGTCTTCCATGGGAGCACCAGGTATTCCCTGCGCTGCATGTTCCTGGTGCTCCGGAACCGGTGGCGGTGGTGGAGGCGGAGACGCAGAAGCATCTTTAGTTCTGCTTGCTCCGCCTACAACTGCAGGCGCTGCGGGCGAACTGTGGTCATTGTTGGCCCACGCTGCGAGGTGGTGCGGCGGCCAGTTGAGGATCGTAGGAAGATCCATCGCGGCGCGCAACGGGTTGTCGACTCCAGAGGAGAGACCACCGCCTGCTTGGTGCGGAAGCTGCAGCTGATGTCCTGCGGCGATCGCCTGCGGGAAGTGAGCCGCTTGTGGAAAAGCGCCGTCTGCGCCGGGTCGGTGGATACCGGTAGCTCCGATATTAACCTGCGGATCGGTCTGGCGCGGGTCGTTCTGCAATATATGCGCACCGGGAGCCGGGCGGACGAGAATCGCACCCGGTGGCGGCGGTCCAGCAACAACAACCGTTGTTGCCGCTCCTTGCGCTCCCGGCGTCGGAAACGCTCCACTCAGATCCACGCCAGGATTTTGCTGCAAGTGCTGACCCGGAGTTCCTGGAAGGTGGTATAAGGGTTGCGGAGTCTGCTGCTGCGCTGCGTGCAGTAGCGCTGCATGCTGATGTACACCTGGGGCTGCTGCTCCGTGATGATGCAGAGAATTGTGCACCACACCAGCCAATGGAGGAGCAGGCGGCGGCGGCAGATTGTAAGTGCCCTTTGCGTTGTTGGAGTGCGTGCGCTGCAAGCCCGCTGCTGGCACGCCCTTTGCGCTGTTGGACCGCGGCAAGTATCGCGAGGTTGCGGACGTCATCAACTGACGAACGCCACGAGCACCCGGAGGCGCCGGCGGTGTGGGTAAGTAGTGCTGCTTCGCTGAAACGCCCTTCGCGTACGAGGTGCCAACGCTTCCCTTTCTGGCTAGATGATGAGCATAGTGCTGTTGTTCATGTTGTCCATGATAGCCTGGATGCTGGAAAGCAGCGTTTGCATTGTAGTCGCCTTTGCTTCTTGTGGGTGCCAATCCAGTAGCATATGGTGATGGCGGCGAGGCACCGTTTCCACCATGTCCAGCATGAGTCGCGCCATCGCGAGATGAAGTTGGATACAACAATGCGGCACCGGTGTGGGTCGTATTCGCACTGCCTTGGCAGCTGACGAAACCCGGATTGGCCGGTGGCGGAGGAGGAACAAAGTGGTGCTGGCCGGCGCTCGCAGCCTGAGTACCATAGTGACTTCCGTTATACGACACCCGACCCCGACTCTGGTGCCAGCTGTTCTGTGTGTTGCAGGTCTGAAAAATGTTGGATGAGCAATAGGAGTGCTGGGAATAATGTCCACCAGCATGGCTTCCGCGATCTTCCGCAGAATGGTAGCTGAAGGAGTTTCCGGCATCGTAAAACTTCACACTGTCCCTCGATGGATGCATACTGCTACCGGGTCCGTGACGCGTGCGCTCGCGCACATACCAGGGTCGTAGTGGGTACTCAAATTCCAAAGTATGAAACTCGCGCTCGGACCACCTGCGATGAAGATAACGACAAATGCGAAGATATATTTCTTCACGATCTTAAATTTAACGTCCTATATTTCTTCACTTCTTGATGACAGTCGAAAGAACTGCAGTTTTATATACACAGATAAGAAGCGCATGCGCAAGCACCAAAATGAAGTTTCTTCGTCGAAACACTGGATTACAAAAGACAAACAGAGGCAAATCAATAAAGTACTCATCGCCGTCCTTGGAGAGTTTGATTGTTCCGTATGCGACAACTTCCCAGCCACGACGTAGAGTGAGCTGACCAAAGCCAATTCGTGTCAGATCCTCACCACCGTCAGCGAACATGAGCCGCTCGTGAGTCTGTGTTCGCATCATACGCCTGTCCATGTCCTCGCTCGATTCATTTTCCAAATCTGCTTTTTCCGTAAATTCATTCACAACAAGGTCGCCCACGTTTTGGTAGTACAAAGACTTACCTTCATCGTCGACACAGGCACCTATGATCATTAGAGTGGAAGTGGATGTGGACGTCGATCGATGGTTTATCTTTTAAAAAAGCTGGAAAAACGCTGATGAAGAACGTTGAGTATAAGCGGTTCAAATAAGTAACACATGTTGCTTGACCATAAAAGTGAACAGGCCTAAGCCTATCGTAGATTAGTATGAATTCTAATGACACCATCTTTTGTGAGATCGTGCGCCAGCCCTTGTTTTCCGTTGAGGAGCATTCTCGGGTTCTTCAAGATCATGCGGCCGATCACTTTCTCAACTTCAGAAGTACGCGCGTCCTCAGTGTGTTCTTTCAGCTGCGCCATGGCTTCCTCGATGGTCGGGACTGCATTCGAAGCAATGCCGGAGATCCTTCCTCGAGGACCCAAGGTCTGCGACACTCGTTTGGACTCACGTCGACTCTTCACGTCTTCGTCGCCGCTAGCAGCCCCACCGTCATCTTCCGAGGCGCGCGGATCGTGGACACGCGAACGCTTCTTGGGTGATGCACGACGTCGCGTGGAAGATTCATCCTCGTCCTCGTCATCCTCTTCGCGAATGGCACCACAGCCACTGCCCCCGCCTGAGTTTCCGTTTTTCGAATCATCCTGCTGTCGGTAGCCGCAATTTTTTCCACCAGATAAGGCTGCTTGAAGGTCTTCAACAACCTTCTTCAGTTTTCCGCCATTGGGAAGCACGAATGAGAAGGTCTTCGGCGGTTGAGTTGCGTTGTCAGCGGTTGTCACGCGAAAGACTGCATCCCACTTCGCGTCGGACTGCCCAACACGCAGAATAGCAGTTTGATTCGGGGACTGTCGCTGCGCTTTCCAATCGCTATATAGATGATCCCGCAGGTGTCGATCAAGCATACACACCGTCACACGCCGAGAAATGATACGGTCTTGATGCGTCTCCTTGGCATATCTGTTTCAGTCAGAAAATCGATTTCAAGCCCAAGAAACCCGAAATTGAGACACTTAGTGGAAGAAGAACAAAAATGTAGCTCAGTACAACTACAATAGACATTCGCACTTGCTTCATAAATGCTGTTGTTTCCAGACCATAGCGGATGTGATAACCTTCTTCAAATAGTCGCAAAGGACTTAGTCTTTAGATTTCAAAATTAAGAAGCACCTTCTGCAGCTCTGGAGCAATCTGTCTCGTGCTTCCGGTGACGAAGCAGTCATGAACGCGAATTTCCGTTTTTCGTTGAAGAAGAAGTGCTCGGCTAGGGGATCGAAGCGGAGGATCACTTCTTTCAGCTTTTCTTGCTCACGGCGATGCAACATCGCAGAGAGCATGATATGAATGCCCAACTCGTCGTCGCGATCGTGTTTACTGTTGCGTGGGGCATGGCAAATCATTTTGTTACTGTTATCTTCCACGTTTTGATGATGTTCACCATTTCCTTCGCCTTTCTTTTCAGCCATGCTTGGGTATGCCAATGCAGCCTTCGTGGCTTCCTCTACCTTCTGTGCCCCTGTCAACAGCAACTGTGCGCCTACTTCCGGTTTATTCGGTAGGTGCTCCACCTCTTCTCCTACCGCTCTCCCCGAAGACGAAAGGCGCATCTGTTGCTCCCGATCGAAGCTGTTGCATTCTCCACTTCGTAGATCACTGGGTGGCATCGCAGCATGCGTAATGTCTCCTCCTGTACCGTGGTTTCCTAGTCCTCCATTGTATACGGATAAAGGCGGATACTCATCCGGATCTCCGATAACCAGAACGCCAACGCTTGAAGGCTTTCCACTTGATGATACAGCACCATTCTTATTTGCCGAAGAGGACTCACCTGCACCGGCCAAAAGGCTGTGGTTCAGTGGTCCCGGTGTCTCTGGTAAAGACCCCTCTTGAAAACTCTCGTCGTCATCGATCGTCGTTCGGGATCGGTCGACCGCCTTGGCGGCGGGCGTTTCACCACTCATTTTTTCCCACAGCGTTGCAGGAGAAATTTCCACCTGTTGGCCGAGTAAAATAATGGACAATTATTATAAGTTGATAGATAAAAAACATAACAAAAAAAAAAATCTATATTATTAATCTATATTATTGATCGCCGCCATAAAACTCCCCGCCTAACCCACCGGAGATTAGTCGCCTTCTTTCGCGAAGCTATTGCCCATAGCCTCCTGCCCTTTCCCCTCATTCTCAAGCCTGATAGCCTCCGGCCGTTTCCTTGTTGGGATTTACGTTGCGGCCCCGTGGCAGACCACCAGAAAAGAAGGCAGAAAAATGGCCGACGGGGGTGGGGGCGCAAGCTGGGGAGAAAAGTCCAAAGAGAGACAGCCAACGAAAGACCGCCCACCGAAAGGGCAAAGACCTTGGACCAAAGACACATGGACCAAAGCCGATCTTTGGACCAAAGACGAGCTTTGGACGAAGGGCGACCGTTGGACCAAGGGCGATCTTCGGACTAAAGGCGACCTTTGGACCAAAGACGACCTTTGGAGCACAGGCGATCTTTGACCCAAAGACGATCTTTGGCCCAAAGGCGATCTTTGACCCAGGGGCGACCTTTGGACCACAGGCGACCTCTGGACCACAGGAGACCTTGGGACTTAAGACGACACTGGGACCAAAGACGACCTTGAAACCAAAGACGACCTTGGGACCGAAGACGACCGCGGGACCACAGGCGACCTCTGGACCAAAGTGCGGCGACCTCTGGACCAAAGTAGGGCGACCTTTGGACCAAAGTAAGGCGACCTTTGGACCAAAGTAAGGCGACCTTTGGACCAAAGTAAGCCGACCTTTGGACCAAAGTAAGCCGACCTTTGGACCAAAGTGCGCCGACCTCTGGACCAAAGTAGGGCGACTTTTGGACCAAAGTAAGGCGACCCGGCGACCTCTGGACCAAAGTAGGGCGACCTTTGGACCAAAGTAAGGCGACCTTTGGACCAAAGTAAGGCGACCTTTGGACCAAAGTAAGCCGACCTTTGGACCAAAGTAAGCCGACCTTTGGACCAAAGTGCGCCGACCTCTGGACCAAAGTAGGGCGACTTTTGGACCAAAGTAAGGCGACCCTTCGACCTCTGGACCAAAGTAGGGCGACCTTTGGACCAAAGTAGGGCGACCTTTGGACCAAAGTAAGGCGACCTTTGGACCAAAGACGGCCGCTGGACCAAAAGCGACCTCTGGACCACAGACGACCTCTGGACCAAAGCCGACCTTTGGACCGAAGACGACCTTTGGGCCACAGGCGACCTGTGGACCACCGGCGACCTGTGCGTGGACCAAAGACGACCTTTGGGCCCAAGACCTCCGACACGACAAGAGTGAGACCCGCGACAGCAGACATCTGACGAACGACCTCCGCCAGAAAAACTGACGCGAGGCCTCCCTGTGGCGCGAGGCCCTTGAAGATAGCGAAGACCTTTCGCGAAGGACGTCAGTCCGGCGAACGCGGTCAATCTGGCGAAGCACGTCAGTCCGACGAAAGAACGGGGTCAATCTTACGAAGGAAAGACATCCGCAGCCCGAAGAAAGGCCCCGCTCAGCCTGTTCCCTCCGACGCAAGGCAGACGCCTGGCGAAGCATTGCGCCGGCCTGGCGAGAGGCCTCACCTGGCTGGCGAGTGCATCAGCCTGACGAACGGCGCCGAGCTGAAGCAAGCCATCAACCTGACCAAAGGCGTGAGTCTCGGCCCGGCGAGGAATGTCAGCCAGGCGAAGCGCTTCAGCCTGACGAGAGACGTCGCCCGACCCTGACGAAAAGCCTCAGCCTGACCCAAGACGCCTGCCGAGGGGCGCCGGCCTGCCCGACGAACGCCGCCAGCCTGGCGCAGAGCGTTGGGCTGACGAACGGCATCAGCCTGATGGAGGGCCTTAGTCTCCAGCTTGGTGAAAGACGTCAGCCAGCCGAGAGGCTTCAGCCACAGCCCGAAGCGCGACGCCGCACGACCCCGCGAAGTGCGCCCGCCTGTTTCTGACGAGAGACATCTGACGAAACAAAGAAGCCCCGCCAGGTGTAAGCGCGTAGAGAGACCCAAGCAGCGCGGCCCTGCGTTGCTTTGTCTTGTTTGGCCCATCAAGGTCGCCCCTCGTTCTTGCCTGGCGCCACCGCGAGGCGCTTGCGTGCGTTGGGGCTTGCGGATTCTTGTGCGTGTCTGGTGGCTCTCTTCTGGTTTTTTTGTTGGACTGCCGTGGGGGTCTTGCAAATTCTTAAGAATTTGCATGACCCGCCCGGCAATCTCAAAAAAAAACCGAAGGCAGCGCAATGCCCTGCACATGAGTCGACGCATCTGAGTCGGCCACCGCCGGCACTCGGCTCTTGTCGTAGTCAATTCGTAAGGTGCAACAGCTCACCCGCGGGCTGTCTCTACTCTAGCGGCTGTAGCCCGTGGGAGGCCGCAGGAAAGTGCTAAACTAACTTGAAGCCGGGCGAAGCTTGTGGAGGCTAGTGTCTTTCTTGAGAAGAAATAACTCTTGAAAGAAACCACTACTTAGAGAAAACTATCTGAATGAAGATGCGCGTGCACCACCTACCAACTACCTTCAGATAAGGTGACCACTACTTCTTGTACCACGAAAATGAAAACTCAAACATCTACGGTAATGGATCATTGAACTTCGTTAGTTGTGGAAAAAAGAACCCACATCCGCTAAGACTAACAAGTTTCTTACTAGTACTACCTACGCGTACTCGTCTATGTCTAGGTTTGTCATGTGGGTAAGTGTAGTCGTTGCTCCACCGTTGTTGAAAACGATTATGATCTCCTTCTCCACATAGAACAAGAATTTTTTCAGCGCAAACTAAATATCAATTTCTATATCCCGCTTTTAGAACTATCTAGATCTACACCTCTACTCTAGTTCCTGCAAAACATTTGCTTGAGGTTACCAGAAGTTTCTTTTTCTATTTGGGTAAGCGACTCGACTACAGATAAACATTCATCAGATAATCCTAACTACAGATCCTGGAGAAGGAAAACGAAATCTATTTCGATTCATTGAATTCTTACAAGAGCATCATCAAAGAAATTTCAGTTCGATCATGGGTAATTCATTTTCATTGATGATCGAAGGGAAAAAGAATAAGTGATGTGTTACCTCAGGCGTGCGTAAGGCGTGACTGCCTGTTTTCGTCTGAGTCATTTCGCTGCTTCTCGAGCTAGCTACGTTCGATTATGTTGTGATCGCGCGGTGTGAAGGATTACAATTTGTTAACTCGGATTTTGCATTTCGAAGAAGAATCTGCTCAAGATAAAGGAGGATCGGTGACTATACCTATCAGGATTCTAGAACAACAGCAACGATGATGGGAGAATGAACTGGATCTCGATCTGTAACATTGATCGCTGTAGAATTGAACAAATGGTTAGCTATTTTTTACGAATCTCCTAGATGCCGTGCCTGTCGAAAAATTCTTTCCAAGTGGCAATCGCGGTGGGTGGTTCTAGTTGCGATTTCGGGCTGTTGCCTCCTGTTATGTTTTTCTGTTTTCGTTTTCTGTAGCGTGAAGATCGGGATTGTGCAATCCTCGGAAGATTTGTTGATCTTCAACAAGAGGATACAACCATTGATGTGTACTACTTTTATTCTAAGTGCTTGGTCCTTGGTATTTCGCTGCTTGGGTTCTGGTTCTGAGTGTGACTGTCAAGAATCATCTTTTTCGTGCTCCCACTTTTTAAACCGTTCCTTGTTCAAGAACAACTTGTCATCGCTTCTGTATTTCGAGGCGGAATCTTACAACTGTCAACTTCTACGTCATCAACTTCTACTACTTCTTGTGTAGTCTTCAAGATAGCAACTACAACATCAAATCCTGCCTCTAACACACTAATTTCCCTCTGCGTCTATAGTTCCAAGATGACAGATGAGGAGCTTTAATGAATCCGATGATGATGAACATCAATTAGATTTATTTAAGAAAGAAAGAAGATACAAATATACTTGAGATTCAAACTTACCAGAATACTGTGTAACGTGCTCGTGCTCATCAGGTAAGTTAAAAACGGAAAGAAACACTAAGTCGTAGGTGCAGCAGATCAATTAATTTTACATCAGAATTGTAACTTTCAGGAGGAATAAAAAGGGAAAGAAAAAGTTGTCGTCACACTAGCTTATGAATCACTTTGAAGTTCTTTTATTAGGGTGAGTTTGAACCTCGGAACACCTGTAGAGAGATGATTGATTGAAGAGGCGTTATTTTCAGTCTCATGATGCTAAAATGCGACGCATGAAATCAAGCTGGTTTACGTCAAAACAGAGAAATTCGGATCTGCGCGTCTGCCCTTTCACATTTCTTTGGAGGATCGCTGTACGTCGCTAGTGGAACCTTAAATTGCATCAATGAACTATAGGATCTTGCGTCTTTACGGAAGGTGCTTAACAAGAATGTGGATCTTTACTGTCTGATCGTCTTTGCGTTCTTCCGATGAATGTCACCATGATGATCTTGTCAGTTAGTACAGATCATGATGATCCTGATTTCCTGAAAGAGGCCGCTCGAGTAGTAAGATGATCTCTTTATAGGATTTCATGTATTATTTCTATTTTGCAATTCATCTTCATGGGCTTCTACATTCTCTGGACCGCAAGCCAGTTGTACAGCCTTTTTCGAGAGACTGGGATAAGAAGAAGAGCCTTGGTACTAGTCAACATCACACTTTTGTGACTTGTTTGTTCTTGATGATGAAGTAGCTGAAGATCTACATTTTTTAGTCTACCGTATTTTTTCCATCCGCATCGTCATCGAGTATGTTCTATTTGTATCTGAATTCATACACTTGTTTTTTGAGAAAAATTGCGCACACAGCTTCAGGGGCCGCACTCTGACGACCGGGCATCTCGCCTGAACGAACTGTTCAGCTTGGCGAAGAGCAGTAGAGGAATCATCATGGATGACATGTTGACATTTTTTGAAAGAAATCGTCATGCTCATGAATGCTTGATAAAGTAATTATAGAATATCCTCACCTTTTTACATGTAAGCATAGACATGTCGATTTTCTTAGGGGAAAACAAGAATATACTTCGATTACATCAGTGAGGAGAATAAGTACAAGTATCAGTTACTTAAACGTACAAGGTAGAGGTATGAAAACACAGCTTCGTATGAGCATGTTGTTCTCACAAACCGCAATTTGTAACACGAAGGATTCATCATCATGGGACGAGGAGTCAGAGGAGCACGTCGTCCGGAATATGCCCAGCAACATGAAGTAGTTCAAACCATTCAATGGTCATGTTTGGGTAGAAGCTCCTCCATGCTGTGCTTTGCTCTTAAGTCTTGTGCAGGAAACGATGTTGGAGCTCGTGGTAGCGAAGCGGGACGGACGGGATGTGGGCTGCCCGACTGCAATCACATCATGAGGAGTGGAGGGGGCGCGGGAGAGCCTGCGCAATGAGGAAGAGTGGTAGTAAATGTGCGTCCCTGAGTGCCGCACCTATTGCTTGGGTTTGATGCCCAGGAGATTCACGCAAGTCGTGTGAAGCACAGGAGGCATGCCTTGTTGGGTAGAGCGAGCGTTTATTCTAATCATCCCTCCTTGCATTGCGCATTCCAGCAGTGCGGAATGGTGTCCGCCACCGGAGCCATTTGTGTAACGGCCCATGTAGTACGAGCAATTGTTGCTGTTGTTCTTCGCCACAAAGTACAGGCCTATGCTCTCCAGCTGGTTAGTCAACGCATCACCCTCATCCAGTGCTCGTCCGGCGCCGAAAAGATACACACGCTGTGCTTGCCTGGCCTCGCTGCCCTGCCACAATGACATGAATCCCTGGCGGTCGACCTGGACAACCAAGAAGAAGAAGGTAAAGGATGAAGTCAACACAGTGTGAGTGCCATACTCTTGGGCAGAGTCAAACTACGTCGGTGTAGAGGTACATCTTTATCAGTCGTCCTAAGAAGAAGGTTTTGTTCTTGTTCATTTGGAAAATTCTCCTTTGCAGAACCACAACATCAATGTTATCAACATGACCTTTTTTTAAGAGTAAGTACCCAGTCTTTTCCGCTGCTGTTGTCTAGAATCGCGCTTGCGTCGAAGGGTTGCGTAAAGTAGAAAATATCAAGTTGACACTTAATCGCGACCTGCAACTGGAGAGAGTGCGTCGCCGCTGGTGGCACATCTGCCACTGTCAATTCCGATTTACCGGTCAATAAGGGTAATTCAACTTCGCACTCACCACCGTTTCCGGGTAGTTGTGCTGGCATCTGAGGTGTGAAGAAAAGGGTGGAAGACCAAGATGCTGAACTCACCACTATAAATATATTTGTTTTGAATGATCGACGTGAAGATGAACAAGGTCTTCTACGATAAGAATAATGTGCGTCTGTGTGGTCACTTTTCATTCTAAAATAAGAACGCAAAATTTATCCAAAAAGTTCGAGAACAAAGAACAAGTACGCGGTCTCATGTAGAAATACCAGAACCCCCAGCTGCTTCGCGGGCGCTAATCCTGCAGGATTTTTGTTTAGCTGAACTGCGAACTTCTCACCCTGCATCGTATTCGGGCAGCTGTTCCGTATTGTCAAGCACAGGACTGGCAGTCCTTCTTTTCTTATCAGGGCTCCCTCGATCGCTAGGCCAGCGTTCTTGTTCTGTCCTGGTTGCGTCGCTGCGAGAACCTGTTGGTGTTGTCGTATTTGAGAGATTTAATTTGGAGAGATTGATGATGAGTTTCATCTGCAGTGGAGGACCAGAAAATTTCTTACGTGAAAACACCCGATGGCGACATACCAACGTATGCGTATCCAAATACCTGTGTTTTTTGGACAGCTGGTGGCGAGTTGGACTTCGCAGTGGGTGTTGCTTGTCCGTCCATATCTAATAGGTCGAGCAAATCCCCAGAAGTTTTTTCTTTGAATTCCGCTGGCTTTGCTAATTCGCCTTTCATTCGACTTATCTTGTCTCCGTAGTCCTCTTCATCGTCTTCCTCCGCGTCATCCCGTTGCTGCACTTGCACGCGTGTGATAAACTCCTCTGGTAGTTGCTGGTGATAAGATGGTGTTTTTGAGAAAGTAAACACTTCATCAATGGCTCGCAGTCGTAGTTTCTACGTTTGTCCACATTATCAGTTTGAAAAGATGAAAGCCAAGGTCGGTGGAAAGCTACTAGTATCTGGTCACCTCCTTTGGGGCCACAACTTCCGGCGGGAAGATCACCAAGTCAATTATATTTATCATATTCAAAGTAGTACGTGGTAGACACTGCTCATCATCGAAAGTTGCGGGATTAGCGCATTTAGAACTGTTTTGTCCATTGGCGCCAGCTCGCTCCTGATCTGCGGCTTATCACCCAAGACTACGCGCTTCGTTGCTTCTGGGTTCTTATGCAGCAATCGCCAGTAGATATAGCCTCGGTCTCGCAAGTCCGGGTTTTCCGACTCTTCCGTTGCCATCTTCAGGACCTGATCATGATGTCAAAGGAACTACGGTGAAGACCTCTAGTCTACTAGGTGGCTCACCGCGTTGTGGAGGATTGATTTTGATACGCATCATGATCAAGAAACATGGTCATGGAGGTGTCCACCAAGAGAAGAACATTATCACATCCTTGAAGGCCAAAATAATGGTCCTACGGGAGGAGCTTACCTTTTGCACCATCCCTTGTGACGTCGCTGGCATTTTGAGGAAGAGCTTAACTACAGCGGTCAAAATTTGAAGCTGCACTTGCGCCGGCTCGTCGTGGAACTCCTCAACAAATGAGTCCAAAATTTCCTCGACTTTGTCGATTCGCTCTGCGTAGTCACCTAATGCGTGGATATAAAATATTAAGTTACACCATTAGGTGGACAAGTTGTGTTTTTTCCTTGCGGTTGTGTCATGGTAAAAATTATTTGCCAGGCGTTTTCTAAAGTTAAAGTACATTCTAATTCGTTCTTAAGTTTTGCACTATGACCACATTCTTTTTCGGATTTAGAAGATTAACTTGAAGAGACAATGACGAGTGCAACAAATGATAAATGCAGCGGTATATTACCCAGAATCCATATCATGGCAGATTTCGCCTCTTCGGTGTCTAGGAGATCAAAGGACTCGCACAGCGCGGCCAGCACAGCTTCGTATTGCGATGGGTATTTTCGGAAGATGTCTTTTATTACTACTACCGCTTCCTGAATGACGTGCGCAATTTTTGTTTCTATCAGCTCCAGGAAGACTGCGATGCACTTGTTAGATATGCTCTCGAATTTCAGCGCGACATTGCCGATACTGCGAACAGCGCGCCGTGAAAACTCCATATCCATGCTCTGCGCATAGTCTTTGAATTCATTAAGGACTTGGTCCGCGTTACGATCCGAGCATAGCATGACCATTAGGCGGATCTTCTCTAGCTTCACGTACACAGGGTCATTATATTTCACGAAAAACCTGATATTGATAATGGTCGGGGAACAAGGAGTTGTTTAAAGCCTGTCCGTGCGTGCATTATCTCAGTTCAGGGAAACGATTTTCTTATATAGAAAACAGGCCACCTCCAAAAGGAGTCGATGTGATTTCAGAAAAAAATGTTTGAAGAAAGTTGGTCTTGGTTCCTATAACGAATAGCTCTTCTTGTATATCGCCTTACATTTTGACGTCGGTTGTGACAATGCCAGGCCTTTTCTGGGCAATGAGATAGATGTTCCTCAGGGCTACGTACTGCAGCTCTGGTTCACTCGAGAGCAGCGTGACGAGCGGCGGCGTCAGTTTCTTCATCAATCCCTTGATGATGTCTTGGTTATCGACATGCTCCATAAAGGTGATCGCTACCTTAATCGCCGACATCACTACAGACGCGTTCGCATGCGAAAGTCTCGCCGTCACGCGATCCACTATTTGCTCCGCGTCTCGTCTACTATTCTTTGGTGCGTAACTGTTTGTGGAAGAAGATTTTCATCTTATATTAATTCGACAGCGGGACCGGGAGCAAGAGGGCGATGAAGTATAATTGATTCTGGAAAAGAACACCAACGTTACTCATTACACCACGCCACGGAGCCATCGTCAAGCTAGTGAAAGGTAAATCGTTTGATGCTCAACGAAAAAATCAAAATCATAGTACGCAGCCAGTGCATCCAGGATGAAAATCTGTCCCCATTCCGTGCACTCGTTCAGAGCGGTGAGCAGCTTCGCTATTGTGCCATCGCGATCGAGCCGAAGGTAATCTTTATTCTTCGTTTCTGATATCTCGGATAACGCCGCGACAGCATTGGCAACAACCATAGGATCACTATTAGACTCAGCTTGAGTCCATCTTGGCTCCCTCATCTCGACCCCTTTCCCGTTGTATTTCATGAGAATAGAAGGCAAAAAGGGACCAAGATGCCGAGAAAGATGGATAAACGCTATCCATAATACTATCTCCAAGCATGTCTTGCAGAATGTCTGGCACGAATCCCTGATCCTCTACTAGATCAGGATTGATTTCGTAGACCTGCATAGCTCAAATTCAAAACATCAGAGAGTGACTATTGTCATTTCATGTGTGCATCTCAAATGTTGACTATCGTCCTCAATCATTAGTAAGATGAAACATGTCACCCTTCTAACAATTCTTAGAGGATGCGGATGGTAGCTTTATTCTTGTTATCATTACTTAGTCTTTATGCTCAGAATGTACAAGTACCTTCGGAATGCATATTGCCGCCGTTTTTCGTACGTAGGGATCGCTGTCCTGGCAACATCGCTTAAGAGGTTCCAATAGATACTCTGTAATCTGGTCCAGCCTAATGCAGCCCATTGTACGAACCGCAAGTGCTCGAATAAGGGCGTTCAAATCTTGCGTGTCTTTGCAGAACGAGTTTACTGGCAGCAAGGCCAACTCCGGTTGCGTTCGTGCGTAGTTTATGATGTACAAATACACCTGAAAAGTAGCCGTATTATTTCTTTCTGCATGATCAAAAAGAAAAAGTGAAGTATGGCTATGGACGTGCTGTTCCGAAAAGTGTCGATATGAATTATCTCAAGGAGTAAGGATCAAGACACTCAAGAAGGTTTGTTACCAGCTTTTTGAGCTCCACATTTGTTGTCTGCATACTCTGCACCACGTCGGGAAAAAGCGAGGACATGTCTTTACCGACAGTCATTGCTGCAATCACCTTTTTAACGGCGTCCATACGCTTCGACTCATCGTGAAGATGAAGCTCCTCCTTGTACTCGTGAATCTCACCTGAAAGAATATTCGGACGACATGCGGGCACAAGGATAGTTGGTGTTGAAAACGAACTAAACAAGTCGACCAACTCAATACTGCTACAGAGGGGAAACTTCTCTCGATGTTGATGAACGCTCAACGAAAGCCATCATAAATAAAGCTCGGCCTCGATTATAGGTATAGATACCCTTCTTCGTGGTTTGGAAGTATTTTCCTTCGCCTCTTGAAAGCCCCACCATCTTGTTAACCTTCGTGGAGGCTTTCTTAGCGAATTTTTCCATCATCCGGACCGATTCTACTCTGCGTCAGCCATATACCCGACAGTCTGCCCCCTGACGATAGGACAGCCCGCCACAACGAAAACAGTAAGAAAAGGCGAAACCACCGTGTAATCGATTTATTCTTAAGCAGGGTTGTAAGGCTTTTTTTCGTCTTAGTGTTTCGCTGCAGCTACTTGTGGTGGAGATCTCCCTTTCGTAGAGATACAGAGGTAAATCTGCTCGTTCGCCAGTACGTGTGGCAACAACTGATCGAAAAAGGAAACACTGAATTAACGGGCTGGCCTCTCCGCTACTTCGTTCTCCTATCGAGCACAGTGTCAGACTTCCCGCTTTAAGTGCGTTCCGAGGAAATATACAGTCTAGCAGTCGTCTGCTCCAAGCTCGTCGCCAACAGCAAGCGGAAATGTCAAAGCATCTACAATGAAGCAAGCAAACGAAGTGGCGTCACGGCGCATGGTGCTGGTTTCGTCTCCTGCCTCAACATCATAATATTCACGTCTATTTTGATGGGACAAGCTATTTCATCTACATCTACTCTCATTGTCTTTATCATTGTACATCCCAAAATCATCAAAAATTGTCGCACCTCCTCCTGCCTTTTGTGCTTTGAAAAGTCGCCAAAGAATCAGTTTCTCTTGTTCCACATGTTCCGCATTAGAACACACACAGAAGTAACACAATCAAATGAATAATATATAAGAAAGTCATAACTAGGAAAATGAAAAGAGAAAAATGATCGTGAAGTCACAACTTATGAGTGACAGTCTCGTCCTCCTCGTTTAGATATAGTCGATGTTCTTGAAAGGGTCGTGAGAGGAGGAGTAGTTGTTCGTCATGCTACGCATTCGTATCATGAGCAAGTTATTTATTCGCTCCAAAAGCGATGCCTATTTCTGATTTCCTCTACTTCAATTTCTTCACAACGCCATGATGTTTACTTGTAGTCTGTACGAGGAGATTTAAAAATGCTAGCGGTATTACAGGCAATCGAGAATGGGAAAATGTCTTGCTGAAGATGATTTGATTCCTCCTCTCGGTCTTTGTTGATCATCATCTCCATCTCATTCATCACGCTGACCACGACCGACCGACGGCGAGATACCTTTTTTCCAGACTCTAATGCGCGTGCTGCCGTTGTTATGATACGTTTTTTTTGGCTCCTTGTCATTATTCATGTGCTCCAGACGTTGACGTTGTACACCCAGAAAATTATAATTACAAGACCATTGAGCGCGCGCGCGGTGATAGACGCGGGGTCCTCCTGCGTCGCTCTACGCGACGCAGACCGTTTACTGTATTTGCATTTCTGAAAACAACATCTTCTTGTTATTTCCTTGTTGTTGATAAAAATGAAGGGAAATTTGCATTCGTTTTCAAGTTTATTAGCCAACATTTACCTGGAAGAATTTTCCTTTTTTCAGTACTAGAGGTCAAACAAGATGACAATGAGATGATCCAAAACTCTTCTTATGACCAGGGACAAGCACAGCAATGATGTGCAGGAGTCCTCGTTTATTCTGTACATTATGACTCGTTCCTTTCTCTGCTGCTCGCAAGTCCGATATTATGTGTGAAGAAAAATCGCTGTGCTAGTGCTGCTTGTGATATCTTCGAAAGGATTGAATATAAATAAGATGGATCCTCGTGCATAACCAGTGTGCTGCCACGTATTTAGAAGATTAAAAAGATTGACCGTGGTAGCATTTATGATGTGAATGTTGACCGGATGGAATCTCGCCTCCCGAGTCCTATACAAAACGCACCTCCCATCCGCCGTTTCAGATTGTGACGCGTCCTTCATGCGAAGATGTCGATGACGATGTATATCGAAATATCAGATGCAAAGGCTTACTCTACCTTGTCTATTTGATCTACGCATACTCATACGCAGTAAAAGATAACTTTTAAGATGTTGGAATATTGAGATTTCAATCGAGTTTGAGGAAGCTGTAAGCTGGATCTGGAATGTTTGCTAGAACGATCTTGAAGTTGACCTTCAAGTAATCAAACTGTAAAAATAAATCGCCATGAAAAGCTTGATGTTGCGAAATGTTATTTGGACGACGTAATTACATATATCCCAGGCCTCAGGGCTGAACGACCTCCCGCGATCTAAATTTTTGAGGGGGGGCCGTGAAACCCTGCGAGCGCCGTATCCACCTGAGCGAGGAGCGTGACGCGCGAGGGACTATTAGCGTGACGCGTAACAGCGTGACGCTCGCGCTGAGGAGCGTGACGCGCGTGGGGATATTAGCGAAGCGCGTGAGGGTGTGGCGCGTGCACATGATCTAGAGTGAGTGGCCCAGCTTACGCGGAGACGCTAGCTATACCTCAGGTTTTCCTGTGGGTCATCGACTTGGTGCCCCCGCTTGCTTCCCATTCGATGGGCCCCATCATGGCAGCAGCGCTAGCCAACTACGAAACTACGAGACAGAGCGAGCGAGAGACCCCCGCGCGCGTCACGCCAAGCCCCGCCCAGAAGCTGAGCCATCCCTAGCGCATCGCCACACCCTGACAAGGAGCACACCCCGCAGAGCTCCCGCGGTATCCTGAGCGATTTCCTCCAGTCAAACACCCGGCCCCTCTTGTAAGCCACTACAGCCGACCACCAGCGCGCCCGCGCTACCAAGCTAGTGGCTTACAGAGTGGCCCGCAGACCGCGGACGACTCGACTAAACACGGCGACCCACTTGAGGCCGAGATGGTTTGCCTGCTCTCGATTCCTGACCTGAGCCCACTCTAGATAGCTGACCAATGCCCAAACTGCAAAGCTGGCCCGAGCTCACTCGAGAGAGCTGACCAACGCGCAGCGTGGATAGCTGACGCAAGCCCATCCACACCACAGCAAGATAGCTGACCTTAGAAAAGCCAAACATCTACGCAAAGGCTTGACTTCATTACTTCCAAGCTGTGGAAGTTGTGACGAGTTGCGTCCGAGTTGTGGCAGCTGTGGCGGCCTGAAGCTCAATTGGGGGGATGAGGGCCAAACGGGCCAGGCCTCGCGACCGTGGCAGCCTTCTGCCCCTGGAGGCAGTCCCCGGATAAGGTCCAAGAGTCGGGACGCCTGTGGGGTACACGCGGAGAGCCGCTAGAGGGCTCCGGCTCCGCCTTTTGAGGCCTTCGCCCCCGGAAATCTTTACACGTCACCACCGCGGAAAAAAGGGCGCGCGGAGACGCCGCCGCCGCTCCATCCACAGGAGTGACGTGGGGGTAGGTTCATGGGCCGCGATCGCGCCGAGTGAGGGAGGCCTCCCTCCCTGGTACACATATAACGTCAAGAAAGCCATGCTTCAGGCACGCGCCTCCGTGTGTCGTCCTCTGATTTCTTGTGATGTAGAACTGGTCTCTAATACGTTCTTGTTGTTGACTGTTATGCAATACGACTAGCAATGAGAATGATCATTAACGTGAAGCCTTATGGGCGAGTAAATGCGACAGGCAATCGATCGAGGAACTTATGCAATCCGCGCCATTTCTATCCCAGGCCAACATGAATTGACGACGTGAATCTACTCGGCGATCTGCCTAAGCAAGATTTCCCTGAGTGACGCCTTCTGAATTACTCCGTTTATTTCTTACTCAATGAATGCGCATCGTTATTCCATCCTTACTCGTCTTAGGAGAAAAAAAACTAAAATCATATTGTTGCTCGACACGATCACGGACACCGTCACCGATCGTCACCATGATCCGCTTACTCCCTGTGCTAGGGTTTCTCGTCGTGTTTTCATCATGGCGACATTGAAAGATCTAGTTGAGAGTCTGCATCTCCGAGCCCAAGTGCGTCAAAACGCCGATCAGCTTCCTCTCCGGCGCGAATGTCGCTTTCGTCATCCCTATAGGTTGAGCATTGCATCTGTGAAGACGTGGCGTCGTCTACGAGAGATTCTTGTTTGTTTGGTGACGACGTTGTCAATACCTGTGACCCACTCGGTGGACTGGCCTCTTTGTGGAGAGGTGCTAGAACTGCTTGCGCGCGCAGTGCAGGATTCATCTCGTCTACGACTTCTTGGCTATCAAGCATATAGTTGCTAGTTGCACTAGACATCGGCGCCATATGATCTGATGTTGTAGTGACGAACTGGTAGTCTTCCGGAACGTCCGGCAGGTGTACTGGTCCCCGCCGGTCATCACGCGGGACAAAGACTTTGCGCTCTTCTTCCAGCGGTGCATCCGTCCCCCCGCCCAACGTGGTGGACGATGTCAACACCCCTCCTGTTACAACATGATGAATTGCTGGTGATGTTACGACGGACGAAGGCAGAGACGGCTGCCGAGACTGAGCTGCGCTACCCATGTCTGACATCGCCTTCCAGTGACCCTGAAGCTGCGCATGAGCTTCTTGCTCACCCTTTGTGGGTTGCTTCATAATGCCAGGTCGAAAGCGTGGTGAGTTCGACGAGACGCTGTGCGGCGTTGTTGCGCTGGTCCCCAAACGTGGCCGCCGGCTCAGATCGAAAGTGATGGAGGCTGAAAATTCGTTCTCAGAATTGCTGTTGTTACGCGACAGCTGACCGCTCCGCACAGAATCGTTCGAAGCACGCGAACGCGAAAGAAGACCGCGAGGAGAGGAAATTGCGAGGCCCCCCGTCGTCCATGCGGGCGCAATGGTAGGGTTACGAATAGTCAACGAGTCCCATCGAGGCGCAACATGATTTGATGACGTTGATGTAGCGGATCCGACCCTTGGAACACCACCACCAGTGCTGCTCGACGACTGCTGCTGAGACGATGAGGCTGAAGCTACACCGCCTTCCCCCATAGCACTAGGCTTAAGTTTCAGCGTACCCGGTGGCGGATTGCTAGAGGACGAATCTGTGTGTGTCATTGAGGAGGGCTGTGTGCCTGAACCGGAAGTCGAAGAAACGTACGACGGTGTTGATTCGGCCGCTCCAGCTGAGGCTTGTAATTGCTGTTGACGACTACTAGCTCCTCCGCTGGTGCCAACAACAACGTGTTGTTTCGTTACAACTGTTGGAGTCGTGGTTCCTCCCCGGGGGGAGCCTGAAGGAGATACACTGGCAGAGTTTACGGTACTATTGATGACACGTGGATGCGCGGCCACTACGGGGACGAGGTTGACGGGTTTCAAGTGATTCGCAGTCATCTGCGCCTGAACCTGTCCCGGAGACCCCGAGAGCTGAACGCTTGCATTTGCGCTGGGCGGCGAAGAGGCAATCTTGTTTAGGTAACTGTTGTAGAGTAGTTTCTGATTGTTTTGAGCTAGATTGTAACTATTTGGCGAGGACGACGCTGAAGAAGACTTGACCACATGTTCGCGTCCACGGATGACGAGGCTTCGCCCTATAGGCTGCCCAGTCGTGAAGGCTTTCACTACGTCTGCAAGAGTGCCGCTCTGGTGCGACGGGACACCAACAGAATGGGAATTCGCTGGAGTGAGTTTGATATTCTCGCAATCCTCATCTTCGGACAGCGACTTGAACGCGACTCCCTTCGATGACGTCTGAGTTACGGCTCCCACGGTACCGCCGTTGCGTGGGGTGTAGTACGCGTACTCTTCCGCCGATGAATACGCAAGGGCCGTGTTCCCTTTACTGTTTGATGCTAGGACCTCTTGCCTCGAGTCTTCGTGCTCTGAGCGCTCCGTGTAAAAACTCATCCCGGGCCCGAGTTTTTCTGCTGATATACTGTTCCCCTCACGTCGAGTTCTCTGGTCAGCACCCGAGCCATTCGTTCGCATGCCAGTGATTGGCAGTCCGTTAGACCTTCGAAACGCTCCTGAAGATCCTGCGCTTGTTTTCCCATTCATATTCTGGATCCTAGTTGTAGCGGCCGTGGACGTCAAAGAACCACCAGGCGCTGTCGTGTTCTTGGAGGACATATTTGAAGTCGAATAGCCTGCTGCACGAGCAGAAGCTTCTGTGCTGCATTCGGGTGACATCGCTATACTTATTCCATCCTTCGTTTGCATTCCTTCACGTTGTATGTACTGTTTCTTGTTTCCGTTACCACCTATTCCGGAAGCCGTTGATCCACGTGTGTCAGCAACTTGGTCTTGTGAAGTACGATTTGGTGAGTTTGCCGCAGACTGCTGTTGCAGGATCCTCCGTTTTGCCTCTAGATAAGCGGCATGCGTCCGCTGGTTTTCGGCAATTATGGCGGGTATTGTGCGCGAGTGGCTGTCTCGCAAAGCAGGACGATATTTTGTGGTGCCGGAAGATGAAGATTGTGCTGCTGTTCCTGAAGAAAAACGCCCCCCTACAAGATTCTTCGAGCCACGATGGGATACTCCACTCTTGCCACCTCCATTGTGGCGCGCAGAAGCACTTCCTCGCGTTTGCCTTGCTCCTGCGGACCCGGTTGCGACGCCCCCTCGCGGCGTGCGTAATCCCGGATCTGTCACGGATTTCGACGCTGCTGCCGAGCTCGGCGTAGTTCGACTAAATTTCCGTCTCGAAGCAGAAAGCGCAGTCGCCGACACAGGTGCACTGCGTCTATCGCCTCCTCTTGGCGTGACAGGTGCTCCGTTCTCGCCTAGCGATGAGCGCCTAGGCGTCCGAACAGGTTGAGCACCTGCTGCGAGAGAGCTTCCAGACGACCTCACAGCCACCAACGACGTTCGCACTGCTCTCGGGACTGGTGGTGTCGCAGGAACGCTGCTGCTGGTCTTAGAAGAGCCGATGGTCGTGGTCTGCTGTGTAGAGGTGCGCGAATGCGGCAAAAACGGAATCCCTCTAGAAGTGCGAGCCGACTGAATGCGCGCTGACAATGGCGCAGCTCCCACACCTGCAGAGCAGGCTGGACTGTGCCGCGACTCACTTAGCACCTGATCGCGGAGCTGCTGCGAGTGCTGCAAACGCTCTAGTGCTTCCAGTTCCATTTTCTCTGCCGCCTTGCGATTGCGTTTAATGTTGGGTTGACGTTGATCACGATTTTTGAACAACTAAATAATTCTAGAAGCACAGAGAACATGATACTTCTACTCTGTCCTAGAAATCACCCAATTTTTGAAATTATTGAATAACTGTTCAGATACAGATGAACAAGCAAAGAGGTACCGCAATCTGTGCATTCAGTGCCTCAACATCCCGGAGGCAGGTAACGTATCGCTCTTCTTTCTCAATCGTACGCTCCTCCTCTATTCGTTGTAGACGCTCCGCTCGACTCTGCTTCTGAAGTGCGCGAACTCCCTGCGCCATCGCTACCTGGTGATGCCAGGACGTTTTCCTGGTAATATTCACACAGCATGTATTAACCATGCTACTAGACAACAAGCGTTACAGGGCGTCGCGCTTGCCTTGGCCTAGAAGCATGCTGACGCTGAGTTTCAACTATCACTGATAATACCTGTTGCTGTTTTTCTAAGACTTCTTGCATTTTCGCAGATGCGAGCTCCTGCTCGTGGCGCTCCTTCTCGTCGCGCAAATTTGCCGCAGCCTCTCTTGCTTCTTCCTGTATGATAGCTAACTGCACCCCTTTATTAGCCTCCAACTCTGCACGCACGACATCCGCCTGGGAGGTTTGTATTTAGCTTCAGTAATCAGTTCTTGTTTACCTATTACTAAATATTTTTCTTTGTGCCGCGACTAGGAATTCTCCAGTAGACCATCTGCAGGTTACAATTCTCAGACTCTCACCAGCATAGTGGTTGCAAGGGATCACATATATCCATGTTACCATAGCTCTCTTTCCCTCGAGCATGGTCACGATGTCGTCGTAAAGCTGGGATGAATTGAGAACCCTTTCTTCGCGCACAACATCGGCTTGCTCAGTTTTTTCTGCTACTACCTGCGTCTTGCTGATTTCTCGCCAACATTGTCCTTCCTGGTTTGTCAGACGCTGAATCCGATTGTGTAAGATCTGTAACTTTTCTTTTTGCTCCTTCTCCAATTTCGCAAGGTGCTTTAGACTTCCATGCGTCGCCCCTACGCCACTAGCGAAAGACAAAAGGAGATCCTGGCGATCCTCAGCATCTTCTGCACCCTCATCATCATCTGGAGGTACGCCCGCTTCGTCACTGTCTTCTGGTGCACCGCCGTCTACAGAGAACATGATGGCGCTCATGTCGCCCAATGCCTGTTCGTCGCCAACGGCACTCACAGAAGGCGCGGTTCCCTCCTCCTCGTCAGGGACATGTTGTACCTCGGTAGCCATTTTGTTAGCGCAACTCTTTTCCTTCCAGAACAAGTCACGCTCAATGCTCGTAAATCAGGATCATGATCAGCATGGGAGGGCCTCCTTTCATATCCCCCTGTGCCTCAAATCCATCGTGATATGAAGTAGTTCTTTTTGTAGAGCTGGAGCTGTGGGGGTGAGTACCAATAACACAGTCCATCAACGGTTATACGTCTTCAGCTAGGGGTATAGGCAACACTGCCACGATCTTCATCTTCAACTTCCTTTACCTCTTTTGTTCATCCTTATCTCTGCGCAAACACTCTCCCTTCGCCTACATAACAAACAGAGTGAGTGAGAAAAAAAGATGAAGAACCATTCGAGCTGAGCCTTTCTGTCTCCAGCGATTTGCTAGCTTTCCCGAACAGGGATCAACAGATATGTTGGGTATAGATACATTAGTTTTTGGCTGGGCTACTCAATGCCCATTTGTTTAGTCGCGAGCTATGATGGCTCAGAAGTTTCTTAATCGTGAAGGTGATTGTCTTTATAACATTTATAGTTATCGAGTGCTTTTCTGATTCCCAATAGTACTAAGAATTTTCCTAAGTGTTGCCATCAAGAACAGCTGCACAGCTACGTCGCGTCTTGCATTTTCATGTATCAATGACCAATACAAATATCAAGGGACGCTCGATCCATCAGTGTCACTGATAGCGTCCAAAGAAGAGAGGAAAATTTGAGGGGATCAATCACAATCGAATCACTAATGTCCATGATATTCCAGCTCGGATCCGGATGCTTACAGCTAAATAGAAGAAAAGCGACGAAGCGCTGCCCTGGGATATCCTCATATCTAATGGGTGGAACATGAATTAAACGAGACACTTTCTACTATCAGGGGTGATGCATCGTGGGGCGCGTATGGTTTTTTGCTAGAGCTAAGGCTGTACTAGAATTCATTGTCGCGTACAACATGGTGCTGTCTCGAATCCACTGAAAGATCGTACTAGTTAGTTTTGCGTATCCTCTCGAGCATCTTTCCCCTTTTGCCACAAGGAGAGTCTGATGAGAAATTACTTCTACCTGTACCTAGCCTAGGTGCAAACCCTCATTCCCGTGCGCGACGGCGTTGTTCCCGAATAGTGTCCGGATCATCCCGGTTCTGGTCGCTGAGGAATTTCCGCCAAATCTTGTGATCCTTTCCGGTTTTTCGGTCGAAGACCCGACTGAAGTACTCCGTCGGCAACCAGCCACCCCTTACTCCGTCGGTCAAGACTACACCATTGGCGGACACATAAAAACGAATGCCGTCCCTGATGGCCTTGGCGATGTCCACTTCGATAACCACAGTCGCTTCGGGACGCATGCCGGAAACTACACCGCCATGTTCTGGAAGCGCCTGACAGAAATGGATATGATTGCGCTCCATCTTGTGCAAGCCGCCTGTTTCCAAAATTTTGCTCAAGGACTTCTGGAAGGTACCATGCACAATCACCGCAAGCGGTCGTGGTTGTGCTTCCACTTGCTGAGAGAGGCCGCCAGGGGGTGGGAGCACCGGGTGCTGTAGGGGTACTGGGGGAGAGCAGGTGGAAGACGCACCGTGGGCCGCGGCATAGGCAGCGACTCGTCGTGCGGCAGTCGCGGCTGCTTTCTCGCTTATCGTTAACGCTCGAGACGCGTTCAGTGGCTGTAGGGGAGGCGAGCGGGAGGGTGATGAGTATGGACCTGGTTGTGAGTGCGCACTCGATGACCTGGGCAAGAGGACTTGAGATGATGTTCTTGAGTTCGGTGTTGAACCTGATGACAAGACTAAAAAGTCGTCACGATGCTGGGCGGCTACAACAGCCCGATCGGCGTAACTGGCCAGCCCAGCTAGCTGGAGATAGTGCTCAATGCTCGCGACGGCAGTCATGGTTTCTTCAGCACTGACAATCTTGACAGAATGCCCCTGCGTACAGCGAATCCGCAAGGAATCTTCTGGCTCGCCCTCCTCTGGACCAGAAATCTGAAAACGCTGCTTGCGGTTCGCTTCCACAAGACATCTTACTTCTAATGGATGAATCGCGCCAAACTTGCCGACGTACTCTGGGTGTCTCAGGATGTCCCTAAGCACCACGTATCCATCCCGTCCCATACTTATGCCCATACGCTCAGCGGCATGTCGCAGGGTTCCTGAAGAAGGACGATGAAAGACAAAATACGGATGCAAGAGCATAGCGTCTAAGTAATATTCCAGGCTGATTTATCTACCTCTTCTGCATATTATTGTACTGATATGATGACTTAGTCATGATCGCAATCGCATCAGTACCACTCAACATCCTCGAGAGAAGTTCCTCGCGGCCCCGGGGAACAGCAATGGCGTGTCCCATGGGAGGCCCAGAGGACCAAGCAGTGGGACAGTAAACAACGTCCACATTGCGCTCTCCCGGCTCTGCTTGCCAAGCGTCTAACTGCAGTCGGTGCAGATCCTTTAACTGCTCTCCTTGCTTAGTCCTTGTTAAGACCAAACCGGGAGAATTCCCTTTGGTTTTGTTAATGTCTACAAGTTCCCATTGTATCGGACGGCTCAGCCATGCGTCACAAATTTCCTGGGGAGATAAATCCGCCGGATTCACTCCTGTGCCGAAAACTTCCTGTGGGTCATACTCGTTCCTCGTGCGCGGACTAGGCCGGAAAACATAAGGAAAGTGTCGGAATTCCGGCCATTCTTTTCGTGACATTGCATAGAAAAACTGTCCACCGGTTTCGCGTGCCAATGTGGACTGCACTTCCTTTCCCGCTGTACCTGACACAAAATCGGAGCCCAAAAGCTTTACTAAGACTGCTGGCACTTCGGAAGCAACGCCGCCTCCTTTTCCTTTTCCACCTTTGCCCATTTTTGTGTTTCTATTTCAATAAATAGTCGTGTGTGTGATAGAGCCGCTTAGAAGTTATGAGTACCTTGCATGCAGTACTAGAACGGAATAAAGTTACGAGTTACAAAACTCTTCAAAAAATCATAATGCTAGCAAAGTAAACAATGTAAAAACGTTAACGGCTAAAGATGGCTCCTGGCTCCTCACTCAGATAAGAACGAAGAGTAATAAAGCTTACAACACCTAAAGTCCTAGACCCCTTGTTACTTTGTATCCATCGATTAACTCATTGTATCCATCGAGCCTATCTACTTTCACTTTGTTGACTACCTATTCTTACTACGAATTCGATATCTCGCAAGCAAACAGAAACTATGGACGACGAAAATCAAAACAAGTGAAAGATAAACGCTTAGAAACGAGCATTTATGAAGCGTAGTGAGTAAAAACACGACGAAATAAGAATAACTAGAAGCAACGTCGTCTTTTACTTTTGAATTACAAAAGAAAATAAAGCAACTCGAAAAACCTACAACACAATCGGAAACACAATTTTTACAGTACAAGAATTAGACTGAGAGAAATGGCAAATCATCATCATGCTGGCACTGGCTGTCCTCAATTCATTGATAAACTTGAACAGGAACTTGATCAACATACAACTCGACCACTACCCTCTCCAATGTGGATCGGAAACATACACATGGGAGATCTTCTTTCGCACGGTGCGAGATCCATCGTCAACCTGACTCTGATTCTGTATTGATGAGAAGGATCTTACACTTACTGCGACGCACGGGGAAGCTACTAGAACCTCTCTCGCAGATCTTGATCTTAATCGTCGAAATCGGATCAAATGTACCGTGGTTTTTGCCGCACTTAGCTTATCTTTTCCGTCCACCACAAGCACTGACCCTCCACAACGACCAACTGCAGCTGCAGTACTAGAGCAACGGCTCTAGCAACACTTCGAAGCCTTTACTCTTCATTTTTTGAAGATCCGTCGACGAGTCCCTGCGTCGCTCTCTAGATAACACAGACGCAGAAGGCTCTACTTGTGTGTCGCTTCATCTTGTGATTTCTTTGATAGAACACAACATGCATTTGTCCGCACAGTGATAAGGTCGACCTCTTTTTTCCGTTTGCGACAGAGATAGGTGAATACAATGCCCGTGCGAAATTGCTTAACGTCGCAGGAGCGACATCGACGATGATCTTCAAGCGAGGATGAAGGTAGTCTTTGAGGTACATCAGGTGATGCTTTAGCGAGATGTGTGGGTGCGCTAGCACAATGGGGAATGATGTGCGACGTGGAGGTATTCGTATTAGATATGTCTCTTGATAGTTAGTGTAAAAATGACTAGAAGTTGAACAGTTCTTGAATCAGTCCCAATAGTGTGGAGATTTTTTCGAAGCTACTAGACTCTGGAACTTCCCATGAGCGTCTTCCATTGATCCTCATCTTCTAACTCCTCGTCGTCAGAATCGAGATGAATTTGGCCTCTGACGTCGAGATCCCACATGTTGAGAGGACCGCTTGCTGAGAGAATCCGAACTGCATCTGGCCCGCCTGTCCCATTATCGTCGTCGTAAAAGAAATTGTCGGGTTCGGGGCTGCTATCAAATGGCCCAGCTGTGCGTCCTTGATGGAGTGTGTTTGGGGTGCTCTTTGCGGTGGCAGTGCCTCCTCCGCGTGGAGTAGTCGTTGTCACTTCGCCGCGTGAACGCAAGACTTGGTTCCAGCTGCGGCGCTTTGCAGTTCTGGCATTGCCGCGTGGGAGCTGTCTTGTGCGCTCGCTACGTTCTAAATCCTTGTCCTTCTTCCGCAACAAGGCTTTTCGCGATTCCTCCACGAAGAGAATAGGCACAAAGGTGATGAGAAACGGGATTAAAATATGAAAGGTTGAAATTGCTCGTGTCTGGAACATGACGTTGCCGCCGGCGCTGAAGACCACCCAAAGACCTGAGATCATTTCAAGGATCACGAGGACGTTCAGCATTTTGTTTGGCAATCCATACTGAAGCAAGGATTGCTTGAATGTCGTCGTGGCGTAGGCGGCAGCGAGCTGTCCGACAACCAACGTCCAGTAGTAGCTGGTGGTCGCCTGTAAGTACAGATCGGCTTCTATCGCAGCTCTGTGGGCGGTGTCTGGCTTCAGCGGATCTGATGATCCTTGGTCAAGGCTTGTTCCGGGAGGCATGCCGTCCAGGTCCATCGAAGCCATATCTGAAGAAACATCCTCGTCGTGGCTGTGGAGAGCGTGCATCGCTGGAGCATAGAGAAGCAAGACGGAACAAACGAAGCAGCAAACGCTTTGCATCAGTCCCATGTAGCAGTATGAGTAGAGGAGGAGTCCTACATCCATCAACGGCTGCAACTTTGGGTGACGGGGTAGTCGCGTCATCAAACTGTCCTCGCTCGGCTGCACCGCGTACGCAATGCTGGTCCAAACGTCCGTCAAAATGTCGATTGCGAGAATTTGCGGAACAGTCAGTAAGGGCCCGGGTAGTTTCCACATCACAGAAGGCAGGATGATGCTGCTGATGAAGTTAAGACCAGGAAGGGTGGTGAGGATTTGCAGCAGCGTAGGCAAAAATTGTGGCATCTTCGAGCAGAGGGTGTACATGATGCTCTTGCGCAAATTATCGGCACTACGCCGGCCCTGCTCGATTCCGTTGATGATGCTCTGGAAATTGTCGTCGAGGAGAATTATGTCCGCCGCGTCCTTCGCAACCTCGGTACCGCGCACCCCCATGGCAATACCCACTTCCGCTTGTTTCAGAGCGGGTGCGTCGTTCACGCCGTCCCCTGTCATCGCGCAAATGGCACCCGTCATGCGCTTCCACCGGGTTTGGTTGCTGTGCAGTTGGTTCTCCATACGCCAAGGCCGATTATCGCGCCCTCTTCCTGCGCCATCCGCTCTTGCATCTTTTGACCGCGGAGGACGACCTAACACGTGAACGCGGACGCCTTCGCGGACCCGCCGGATAGTTTCTTTTGTGTACCTTTCGAAAAAGTGGTTTAGCGCGTTGTTCTCCATGCTCGTATTGGTGCTCCCGTCCGCGTCTGCTCCCTCCATCTGGTCTCGATACGTGTTTTTGTACATCTCTTCCCCGCCAAACGTTTGGTAAGCACGCACGATAATCTGCTTGTGCATTGGACTGACCCGCGCAAAGACGCGACACTCCTGTACGGCACGCATCCAGAAGTCAATAATGTGCTGTGGTTCTTCTCCCGTAATCATAGAGAATTCGTCTCCAGCGATAGGCATGTGCTCTTCTACTTGCTCTCCCGTAAGCACTTCCATACTTACGACAGATTCGAGGAAGACGCGCGGGGCTCCGCCCCCCGGGGTCGGCGGTGAGCCTGGCGCCGCAACGGGTCCCCGTGCTGTGTGAGCACCTTGAGAAGAACTGCCTGGAAAGGACGAGGTTTTTTCAACAACGTTGCCCAGCTCCCCAAAACCTCCGTTGTCAGTGTCAAAACCTCGAGCACCACTGCCGGGAAATTGTGCAAAGTTCTGCTGTTGCGATGGATTGAAATCCAAGTCAAACAGCAGATCGTCTTGCTTAGTTGGCGCTCCAAATCCCTGGTCATCAACTCCCAGGAGTGGATCGAAGCCGTCTGTAGCACTACCTTCACCATGCAGCCGACCGTTTTTTCTGCTTGTACCGAAGCCGAGTGCAGCTCCCCCAAGCTGTGACTCTCGACTGTTGTAGCTAGGCCGGCCGCCATCGACATGTCTATCGATCAAACCGGAGTGTGCTTCTGGATTTGTGTTTCGCGTGGCGAGCGAGGAGCCGGCTCCTGCTCCTGCAGTGTTTGGACCCGTCATTGGATCCACACCGCCAAGGACAGCGGCAGATCCGTCATCCTCTAGGATTCCGAGTTCACGTGCGATGGCTGCGGCTGTATCTCGATGATCACCCGTGACCATCACGACTTTCACGCCTGCACTTCGGGCACGGCTTACAGCCTCTCTAACGCCACGCTTCGGCGGGTCTTCCAGACCGTAAATACCAACGCAGCGCAGGCCTGAGATGTCGAGATTGAAGTCATCGAGACTGCTTCCGCTAATCTTACCTGCTGGGATACGATGCGACCCTCCACCGCGCATCTGATTGCTACTTGCTAGCGCAAACGCGTCATCACGTGGACTTGGTCCTAGGAGATGCGCAGCCAAACCTCTGTCGGCAGTATCCATCTGCAGCAGCGAGGAAGTCTCCTCTGGCGCCCTGCCGTTAGCACCATTTGACAAAGCACTGTCCGCGTTTCGACACTCTGCAACCATGATAACCCGTTTTCCTTGGTTCATCAGCTTTCTCCACTGCTCGAGCAGCCTTTCACCTGGTGGGTGCATTTTCAGGTACGGAAGCAACCGGTCTGCGGCTCCTTTTACAGTTATTACACGCGATGCTCCAGGTCCAGCGTTCTGACTCCCACCACCAATTGCAAGAGGCTGATCCATCAGAGACATTTGTCCACCTCCTGGTGTATTTTGGTTCGTGAAAGTGGTTTCGTGGACGGTGACCATGTACTTGTTCTGACTGGAAAACGGAATCTCGAAGATCTTCTTGAAGCACAAGCCAGCTGACTGCCCGACCAATTGCCGCGCAGCGTGATAGACAGCTATTTCCGTTGGAGATCCGGACAGATCGCTGGTCGGATCCAGACTACTTCCTGTCGCAAAAACTTCGCCTTCGTGACTACCAGCACCCCGTGTAGCGGTGGAGCCGCTTCCGAAGCCGTAGGAACTGCTTTGCACCGCAAGAATCTTTGACCCCGCGGGTGCAGAGGTTCCACCGCCACCAAAATTCACCATCGAAACTCCGCGATTCGTTGCGCGCGCTGTAGATGACGCAGAGCCGCCAATCTGATAGCTGCCGCCGAAATCGTTGGGGCTAGGAGCATGAAAATCCTCCACATCGCCAGTGTATCCAGCAGCCGAAAAACCTGCATTCGGCTTCTGAACAACGCTGACGCTGGTGTTCAAAATGCCCCCACGACAGAGGGGCTCAAGCTTTTGCATCACGCGTGGGCTTGCATACGAGACTGAGCAGCCTCCGCCTAGAAGTTCCTGCATTCGGTAGCACTCGCCGTCTTGGTCCACGACATCCGTGACCGTCATTTTCCCGGTCGTCAGGGTTCCAGTCTTGTCTGAGCAAACTACGCTGCAGCACCCGAGTGTCTCAACCTGTTGTAATGTGTCGAAAAATTATGGATATGTAGTTCGGCACTTCTGTTGCTGGGTCTCTGACGATTCGAAGCTGCAATTTTTATCGTTATTAACGAAGCCGAAAAAATGTTTTAGAGTCTACTTTTTAGACCTACTCCTAGTACCATAATAGATAAACAAGTCAGTGCCAGATCAGAAACTGTCGGTAAGTAAAAGTAGTTGTACCGCATCGAGCTTTCGCACGAGGACATTGACATCCGCCATTTGATAGCTTGCAATGAGAAGGGCTATCGTCGCTGTCGGAAGGAGGCCCTCTGGAATCTGCGCGAACAGCGAGCTTGCTGATGACTCCAGCACCTCAGCTGCACTTTTTCCTACGAAAAGTTCCGCAATCGCCGTGAGTAAACCCACGATTATGCCGACCCACGCGATTAAGTGTACAATGTTCTCCATCGCAATTTCGAATGTACTTCTCGGACGCGGTTTGTTGATGCCCTGCGCAATTTTTCCAAGCATCGTGTTGTCGCCAGTGGCATAGACTGCTCCGACGATGTTGCCCTTGAGTAGCAACGTTCCGCTGAACACAAGGTTGCGAGCCTCATTGCAATTCGTCTTGGGGTCCTCACATTTGGCTGCTTCGCGTGGTTCGGGCACGGACTCCCCGGTCAATGCTGCTTGATCTACCTCAGCGGCGTCACTGCAGTAGATCACTCGACAGTCGCAGGGAATGCGATCGCCTGAGCCCAAGCAAATGACGTCTCCGCGAACCAGATTTTCGGGATCTACGAAAACTTCTAACCTGTTTGATTCATTTGTTCGTTAACGCTTCCTTCAACATCAAATGGTCGGAACACAGCCTACTTTGACAATTACAAGAACATTACAACAGAAGTAGAATATGGAAAAAGAACTTCAGCTGACAAGAACGCTTTTATGTTTATCATCCATCGTCTGAATTAAATCAATAATATATGTAATTGTTGGAAGGGCTAAGTCTCTAGAGGTAAAACTGAATCAATATTATATATAATGAGTAGTTTTGTTTTCAACACACAGTCTTCAACTAAATCCATCTTCATTTTCGTCCTGAGTTCAGGTCGAAGTCCACAAGTACCTTTTTTCTGCTCCTTGCCTGCCGACATCTGTGGAGACGCGCAGAGTTTTGATTTTGTCGCTTGTTTGCATCGCATTCAGCGCTTCTAGCATGCTTTCTGCACGCTGCTCAGACCACCACTGCATCAGCGCTGACGCGATGATCACGGATGCTAGGATGCATGGCGTGATCATCTCTTCCCACAATCTGGATGATCCGTCGCCGTGTCCGCGGTTCTTAATCATCACCGTGAGGGTAATCTCAGTGAAGACAACTGCCCATAGCAAGATGTTGAAGCCCGTCAAGAATGTCGTCCGCAGCAAAGCGACCCACTTGTTCTCCTTCACTGGTGGACTGATTTTGTTCTTTCCGTAAAACTCCAAGCGTCGGCCTGCCTCGTGCATGTGCAAACCGTACACGCCGCTTTCAAGCGCTGGATCTGCAGGGGATAAGCTCAAAGTCGTCTCCAGGTACCGCGCAATACCATCGGGGGCCACGGTATGGATGTCAGTTCGATAACTGCCAACCCCATCACGTTCCTCGAGCTGTAGTAGAAGAATATCATAATACTTATTTGCCTGATATGAATTACGAAAAGTCATCTCAGCATACCTAATTTCTTTTCAAGCTGCTCAAGCACTCTCACGCAAGAAAGATGAATCTGTCTATTGTACCTTCGCACTTCTGACTCCTCCGGTCACGTCGTCGTCGAAGAGCCCTGAGGACGTACCGTGGCCGCGTTCTATTCTTTCTTTCTGCTCACGGTACCAGTAAAAAAGGAAAATGCCGAGTGCAAGCACAAATGTGCACACAAGTATGATAAGCAGGACGTCCGCAACCTGCAGCTCCACAGGTTTCTCGTCGATTGGACCCAAGCCCAGCATCTTGTCGCCTCCCGCGACTTCATCACCGATTGCAGGTGGAAAAGCCATTGTCGCTTGTCGCTCAGACCTTCTTGGTGCAGCAGACACAGAATTTCCAAGATGCCACACCGAGGAAGAAGATACGAATTGGGATAGAAAGGTATCCGCAGCACAAAATCGGACAAGCCTATGTCGCTATTCTTTTTTTCTCACGGAAATGTGAAATAGGAATACGAGTAATTCACGAAAATCCATGATCTAAAGCTATGACCAAAGGCGGAGCCGCGCGGAGCGAAGGCGAGCGCATTTCTAAATATACGGATAGGACCAGGAAGGGCCGAAGTAAAAAAGCAAGTTGTGCTGGTAATAGACACATCATCTAAGAGATATGCTCGAATATGCGAATTATCAGAATCTCAATGAAGAAAACCAAACCATCAATTACACGACGCTCCTGTAGTGGTATAGCAAAGTCAGTTGCTCTTGCTCATATATCATGTTTCTAAAATTCGTCAATGTCCTCGAGGGTGAATCAAAAAAAAAAGATATGCGCAGGGGAAAAAACGGGGGTGTCCTTGTTGTCATTTACTAGTTTACAAAAACGTCGGGTGCCTCGCCGTTGGCCTGCTGGTGGTATGACGTGCATTTCGAGTTGAAATTAGAATTAGAGTGCAGAAGATCCCATAATTAAGTTGCTTTTTTAGGCAAAACGATGAGAATGAATCAATGATTTATTGATTTACACTGCGCACTACCGTAGTTTCTCTTCACTCGTTTTCTATTTTTGCGCGCTTACATGATCTACAAAAAAGGCATCACAAGAATTTTGGGATCGATCGAGGTATGCAGGAAAGGGAACAAGACAAGCATGATCGCAGTAAATCTTCATTTTGGTTCGGAATTGGATCTTCTTCTTCGATAAAAATCATGATCTTTTTTCATCAGAGAACCAGCACTTGCAATCTATGTTCGTGGCATAAGAATAAGTACGCACACCTCTCTTCAACAGACGTCGCTCGTGCTTGATTATGTGCAAGGACAAGCAATAGGAAGCAAGCAACATGCATAAAAAAGTAATCAGAACTGATTATTTCTTTGATCTCTGATTCTAGTCGTTTTTTGCGTCACTCGTAATCGCTTCCAAGCAGGGGAAGTAGGAACGGACAAAGAACACCATGACATTTGTTGCGTTGCTGTCACGCAGAAAGATTTTTTTGAATAATTGGCACATAGTACGAAGTTCATCTTCTTGCGTGTGCGTGATTCGCTGTGCTAGATCTTTTAAAAGAGGACAAGCGTAAGCCTACAACTTCTAGCACTTTTAGATTTTTTTGGGTCCCAGTTATGCGTCAACAGTTCGCCTTCTGTCAAGTACTACTAGTTCGAACCCTAACAAAATGATACAAAAGGATTCATCACATTCATCACAGGCGCCCGCATATTTTTAACCTAGGCTAGTTTTTTTATTATGAGTGATTACATCTCTCCTTCACTTAGACTTAAACTTTTCCAACACTAATGCGAAGAAAAATCAAGAAAAATCAATGACATTAGCTCGATTATGTAATTCAATTTCAAGTTTGTCTTACTACATGCCTCGGAAAATACCAATTTTGCATATAGTTCTTTGGACGTTGACGGATTTTTTCTTGTTCGCTCTAAAACTACTACTGCATTTTTTTTTCTAACACAAACCATGATATGTTTCGCGTCGGGCATTTTTGTTTTCTGCGTTTTGTTTTACGTAAGACAACAACAAATCTATAATGGGCAAGAGGAACTAAACTGTAGCGAATGCTTCTCCGGTCACGCAATTTAGGGCTCGACTACCTCGATCTGCGACCTCAGCGCCTGCCAGTCAGCGTCAACCATCGAAGCATGTGAAAAATCGACTCTCACAGATGCGGTAATCTGGGACTCTTCGGATAGAAACCGTCGAACTGCACCAGCGGCCGCTTCGTTCCGTTTTACATGCAGGGAGAGAGCAAGTGTAATTGCTGCACGCAGCGTTGCCAGCTCTTGTGGCGTGCACTCCCGCGTCGAAGGCGAATCAGCTGACGAGAGTCGTGGCTCCGTTCGCGCACGCTTTGCACTACGCTCATCTTCTTCCGGCTCCTCGGTCGGCGACAGAGCATGACCAGATCTGTTAAAGAGATTGCTACATTTTTGGTTATCATGATCAAAAGCCAAGAGTAAAACTACTAGTACTTTTATTGCTGTTGTACAAACACATATTATCATCCCAATGGCTTTTCCAACATCCAAGATCATGAATGAAGGAGCTGCATAATAAATGCATTTAGCACGACTACGAAATTTAATGTCCTAGGATCCGTCAACAACAACAAGTACCTTGCCGCCTCCAAAATCGGTTCCGGCAACTGCAGTGTTGGATATTTGATGAGCGCAAACTTGACGTAAGCGAGGAGTCGGGCTTCGGATCCAATCCACGGGCATTGCAGGATGCAGAGCGCACAAATCAGGGGATGCCCTGCGTCACGCAGGATCCACTGATCTGTAGGGTATGCATTTTCGAGTATCCTCAAGGCATCCGAGGCGCTTGGTCCTCCGAGAGGCGTTCTGCTTGGGCTCATGCCTGGCGCAACACCTAATCCTCCCCGACCCTTGATCTTGATATTGTGCGCTCCCGAAGCAAATAAAACGCGATCTAAACGGGCCAAATGCTCGAAGTAGGCCTTGTACGGCGCTCGACCGCTTCCTGCCAGAGCGAGCTTCGCGAGGTTCGGTAGCTGCACGAAGTACCACTGTCGCCACTGCTGTGGGGTCCGCACGAATTGCTCTACGGGA
This sequence comes from Amoebophrya sp. A25, assembly GCA_905178165.1. NCBI lineage: Eukaryota > Dinophyceae > Syndiniales > Amoebophryaceae > Amoebophrya > Amoebophrya sp. A25. Next base: position 640,464 of record CAJINU010000017.1, on the reverse strand, counting down.
ACGATGTAAGCAGTCGGTGCGGTGTTAGCTGGTACGACTGAAGATGGCGTTCCAGCCGAGGATGGAGCAGGTGGCTTCACACTCTGGGCGCCTGGAACACTTGATGAGAGGGCCTGAAAGAGTAGACCGCCAGGGACAGCCGAAGACCCGGTCGGGCTGCTGTACACAGCACGATTGCTAGGACTGAAGGGGGATTGCCCGGCAGTTGGCATCGCTTGTTTTCCTTGACCTTTGTTCATTGCCGAGGGTGGCATCATCGGGCCGAGCGAGGGTGAACCATTGCTGTAACTCTTGCCCTTGCCTTTCGCAGCCTGCTTGCCACCTTTCATTTCCGTACTGGAAATCTTTACGGCAACGTCTTTCAACCAGGGGTTGGGACTATCAAGCGATGAGTGCTTCTTCGCCCACCGATCAGCATGGCCTAATCCAAACTGCCAACTCTGATCTCGCACTTCATCATCAGCAGAATCGTCCGTTCGTCGTCGCTTGGCCGGTGAGCCCTAAAGATTGGATCGGGGAAGAAGACGCGTTTATTCAATATGCTATGCTCGTTTGAGTTGCTTCATCTATTCTTCTTACAACTTCTACATCAAATCATCTGCATCTTTGTTATCATGATCGAGCACAGTCGTACTATTACAAGAAAATGCAGAAGATCCTTCTTTCCTAATACATGATACTTTTATTACATCCTCATCCTTGTTGTGTTTGTGAGTACTAACTCATTCGATAGCTGCTCTGCTTTCGACTACGAGTTATCAGCATAGTTCTTCATAATCATCAACTACACAATCAGAACACCATGTAGTACCGCTCCTTGTCCTTGTTGTCGTGCACCTGCTCGTGGCGAGTCAACCTGAAATCGAACCTTCGTTACGGGTCCGCTGCCGGAAGCCACGGCGTGGTTTACCTCTTCGCGCACCTCCCTTAGCTTCGGAGAAAGGTGATGCTTCAAAATTGGATTGATAGCAACCGAAGATGGTAGCACAGAATCCTGTACAGTCTCGGAAAGACCCTGGTAACCCGGTACATGCTGAGAATGTCGTTGAAATATTATTACATACAAAAAAGTCACAATGATGAAGATTATAAATGTTCAAGAAAATGAAAATGCAACAGCGAAAGAAATCCAGAAGCAGAACAAGTGAGCCGCGAGAAAATCCTCGTCCTAGAAGTAGTATCGTTCCTACAGAATTATAGTGCTTGTATGTTGTATAGTAGATCTGTGAGTAAGTTGTAGGAGTACGTAGATCTGTATAAACGACCTCATCTTCTTTCTACTTTTACTATAGTTTGAAGAAGATCGCCAGCATATTGAATTATTAATAAATATGAAGAAGCCACTTTGAATTCTGGTACTGGTTCCCACATGATCAATTACAATTAGTACCGAGAGTTCGTGCACGCTCGCCGTGACTGTGAGCGCCCTCCGACCCGGCGTCAGCGGAGTCTGTCTCGGTGAGTCTGCAACTGGTAGTGGTAGCGCTGGACTAGGCTTTGTGCTACCTACAGCAGCTGTAGGTGGATGAGCACTCGCGCTCATCGGAGGTAATGGCGCCACAGATGGGTGTTTGACGGGAGAAGAAGACGAGGTGACCGACGACACAACCGGTTCGAGTTTGTCATCCTTCAGCAGTTTCCTTTGGGCTGACTCGTACTTCAACATCGCGGGTGCGATTAGCCACTGAGCCACGAATGAAAGCGAATGCACGAAGACTGTCACGGTGAAATATTTCCCTTCAAGTTCAGCGGCTGTCAATGACTGTCTTTTGTGTGCTGAGCTTCGGGTTGACGCGGCAACGTCGGCGGTTGTGGACTCCTTTTTCGAGGACGACTCGCCCGATTTGCCTCCTGATGCATCCATTCCCCAGCCGCGCATGAGCTCTTGCACGTAGCTCTCAAGTCCTGCTGTCACACGGTCGCCGTCTTTCCCAGCATCGCGGCTCTTCATGAGGGGCGACGCGCCAGCGAGTTGAACGGTCGTTGGCATCGGAGGCAAGAGTGCAGCCGTGGATTTGGGTACGTAGCTTGTGAGCCCGCGTTTTGGCAAACCGATTCCGCAGAGTTCGTGGCGGCAAAAAGCCGCTGTGTTCGCGTCTTCGAGTCCTGCAATGCGAGCCAGAAAGGAGTTTTTCTGCCTGAAGAGTACGAAAAAGCGTTCGAGGCCTTCGAGGGTCCAGTAACTAGCAAAGTGCTTGAGAAGGCAAAAAACACCCATGTAGTGGGCCTCACGAATGTCCTCGGTCAAGAGATTCGAGAACATGAAAAAGAGCTTCTCCTCTTCCAGAATAGAGCCTGCATCATGATGCGCTTCAGACATGTCAGTATGATGCTTGAGAGCTCCTGCGTTTTTCATCGCCATCTTTGAGGTAGACGAGGATGCAGCATCGGACTTATTGTCTTTGTCAGCGACGTCTGCAGATGAGGTAGACTTTCTCATTATCTTCATGGTGCTCGAAGTCTTCGCAGATAGCTGGCTCTTCGGAACGCGCTTCCCAATCTGTCCGACATCCAGATCCTTGCCGAGCATTTCACCCAGAAACGCGTCTAGCTCACTTTTTCTCTGCTTCTCACTGATGTTGATATATGCTGCAGCATCCCGCCTAGGGCTTGACGGTTTTTTCGCAGATGCAGCAGCAGCTGGAGCCGCCGATGCTTTCTTCTCATTTTTCTCCGTCGAAGTGGCTGACAGTAGCGGCGTTCCGTGCACGTTCGGACGTTTAGCAGCAGCTTTTGCGAATTTTTTGTTTTTCCCGAGTTCAGGAGACTGTGCGTCAATTTTGACCTCCTTTTTAGTAGGCGAGAACTCTGCTTTTTTGGACTTGGTGTCCTCGCTGTGAGTGGCGCGAGAGTCTCCTATTTTGGAATCCACATCCCCCTCATCTGAGCTGGCCGCAACAGCGCTCTTCACCAGCTTTGCCCATTTCTTTTCAGGTCCCGTGGCCGGGGATCGCAACTGCGTGACTGCCTTGTGAGGCGACACAACATTAATCGTGTAGGCGTGGCTGTGGCTTTTCAATTCGGGGTGAAGGTCTTCTTTGCTAGCACCCAACTTCTTCCAGAATTCTGGCAGTTTCTCACGCGCCGCTGCAGCTGCCGCTTCCTTTTCCGCTTTCGCTGCTGCTTTGGCGTCTGCTGAGGCCTCCTCCAAGCCCGCCAGCGCTGGGACCACCTTGTTGCTCCCCGCCTTTGAAGACTTTGACGCGGGCGCTTTTTTCATCGACGAGGACGATTTCTTGTCTCCAGCTTCCACATTTGCTTTGCTTGTGTCTCGCACGAATTGCAGCATTTGCTTGTCGTCTTCGTCCGAGGACATGGGGTACTCGTCAATGGGAATCACCTTCGAACCAGCAGTGCGATCCTTACCGTATACAGGGTAAAAATGGCCGTGGCTGTGATGCGAACCCCGCACAGAAGTTTTCTGGTTCGCGAGCACGTAATGGGGCGTCCCATTATTCGTGTTTTCTTCGTGGCCAAACTCTCGTCCCAAGGCCGCCGCTTTCGCGCGCTCCATCAAATTACCTGTGGATTCGCCGCTAAACATCGTACTCCGGTAGTTCTCTTCGGGCTCACGCGCTGTGCAATCATGCCGTCGCAAAGTGTTCCGACTACGGTAGTGCTGTCCGCAATCGTTGCAGAAGTGATCCGGTTGTTGACCACTGGCAATTGCAGGCGCAGCCTCTTTCTCCTCCGCAGTTGCAGCCGACTTTCTCGGAGTTGACGCGCTCTTGCCCATCTTGGTACCCGACGCCATTTTTGCGGTACTCGTCTTTGCGACCTTCGATGCGCGAGATTTCTTGGCTAATGACGAGGTCGAATCTCCAGCTTCCGCATCGTTAAAGAAAAGAAAGGACATTCCTGCGCTGCTTGAAGATGGACCCGCGCCTGCGCCATGCGCATCGGGCTCTTTCTGGAGTGTTGACATCATGCCGGAAGATGGCAACGAATCGGCGGTAGAGGTCACTCTTTTTGCCATTTTCATGGCCATTGCCATCGATTTCCCTCCTTTCGGCGCTCCTGCGCCAGCTTTCTTTGCCATTGAAGTGGCCTTCGTCTTCGTCGAAGCGGTTTTTGCCTTGTCATTGCTCTTCTTCACCTCTTTCTTCACGCCCGCTTTTTCCGTCGATTTCATCGCGGATTCCTCCATTTTAGAAACGGCAGCCTTGTTGTTTGCATTTTTCATTGCCGCGCCCTTGCTTTTTGCTAGCTTTTTGTCGGTTTGATCCTCAGCCGCAGAACCAAGCGCGAAGTTATCATCGAACAAGTCTCCCTTTGCAGCCAGCTTGAGGTCCTCTTCCTGCTGTTTCGCGGCAAAGCCTGACTTTGCAGCATGCTGTCTCGTTAGGTGCGAAGCCGCGCCGGCGCTGAACGTCGGAGCTTCCTTCCGAAAATACCGCGTGCACGCTCCGGACTCGGTGAGCCACTTTTGAAAGACCTCTTTCACTGTATCCGCGTCCACGCCTAACTTGGCATCCCGTACGATGGGTTCGATTCCGCCATCGTCAGTGCTCGCGGAGCTGCTCACACCACCACGCATCTGGGCCCCAAAGGAAGCCGACGCTTCCAGGAGTTCGTGCAGGTCGCCAAGGCATCGCGTCGCGAGCGGTTGATACTTTGGTGGATACTTCTCACCCCGGTTGACGTAGACACCGGACACCGTCTGGAGCATCTCACAACGACTCATGATGACGATTTTTGAGCGATAGAGAGATCAAACCAAGAATAACTATTCAATGGAACGAAAACCAAATTTTCAAGAATAAATCTTACCAGGTTCCTTCCAGTCGTAGTTTCAAACCAAGCACATCACAAATAACTTCTCATGCCTTACAACGAGAAAAACGAGTCCACCTATTTACCAGCTGTTGTTCGAATACGAATCTATTCACGTCAGACTCAGATATCATTATTACTTCTCATATCAACATTTGGAAAAATTCGACCTAGAAAATCTGCGTAATAAACATAGCCTAGAAGACCACGCAAAATCCAAAGGCGCTTAATAGAATAGATACCCATTTACCTAGTTGTACCAAAAGATACTCATACTTAAGTACTTATGTATGAAAAAATCGGGAGAAGAATCAAGCGATAAAAGTGAAGTTCGCCTGCAGCATCTTGGATGCAAAAGGATATCATAAGTCTTGTGCTGGCAGCTTGCTCGAGGACAATGCAAGATGATGAACATGATGAGTTTAGACACTTCCCTCTGCACCTCACAGCAGACACCTAGCGTTATTATAACAGAGCAATTTATAAGGTTTCACAGCTCGCATGGCATGGAGTGCACGGATCACAGGGAGTAGCATGGAGCTAAAGGGGGAGCTTCTTGCGCCCCTTAAAGCTCTGCCCTCCAGGCACTCCATGCTAATCCATGCACCATGCGTGCTATAAATTACTCTGTATATAATCACTCAACTCTGCAGGCCCAAGCAGCAGCTCTTCTCGGACAGACGAACAATGCTCTCTCTTTGCTCTTCACTCGTGCACAGACTAAGTTTTGGATTTCTCACGAAAGATGCAGATCCTTAATGATGCATGTCTGCTCGTACTCGGCTCCCTCAAATAGAAGATAGTATCATACGGACAGACTTAATTTTATCTCTCAAAGATCTACAAGTCCAACGAGTACAACGCGCTGCTCAACAGAATATATCAGCAGTTGTGTTGTATAGACATGCATTCTTCATGTTCACCTCTTCATGAGTATAACATTCTTGTCTGCAGCTCTTGTAGGACCGCGCTCCCATGAAGTTGAAGCCTCACCGTCACGACCCTCGAGAAAGCATAAACATCACAACAGGATTATAAACACACGGGGCGATCAACGCATTGTCTGCCCGCAACATGGATAAAGCCAGGCAAGAATGCGCTTTATCGTTAGTGTTTTAGTTTATATACCTCACCAAAATAATGGAGATCTTTAATCATGGATGTACAAAAACTGCTATTTCATCGTCGTATAATTTCGTTAATTGTAGTATCTTGTTTTCTGGATAGCGCGAGTTCTACTGACTTCCATTACATTATATATTTCATGACTGTGAAACCTCCCGCTTACCTGACTCGTGATGTCGCTGCTACCAAGCAACAACGCACTAGTAAGGCCAACGTCCCTGTGTTTCGTTTCCTCGTTCTCAAGTCTCGACTTCTATTGTGTTCGTGCTTCCGTCAGCTTCAGGGAGGTCGGGTTCTAACAATTTCATCAGTCCGAATGCCGACAATCTCCATTTGGTACTGTTTCTGAGAGTTTATGAGTTTCGTGGACGCAAAAGCGGATAGATATGCGGATGTCGTCGAAGCGTTCGTGGACCACAAGAAAGGAAAATAAGTACGTCACGCACGATTTTTGAGGAACCCGGTCGTGAATATGAATTCCGGGTAGAAGTACTACAACCTCATCTGCTCCAGTGTTGAACTGCTCTTTTTTGTTGTTGTTCGCCACGTTGATAAAGAATCATTCGAAGTTGCTCTTGCTGCACGACGACACCGCCTAAGATAATTTTCTCCTTTTGAAAAGTCACCTGACTACGGCACATACACGCGCTCCACGTGCGTACGCACTACGATCTTCTGACGTGGATGCAGAACCTCCGGCAAGGACATCGTCGCTTGAGCTGTGATGTTGAAAACGGAGGGTAAGGTTTTCGTTATTGCATTTCATGTGTTGAAAGTCTGATAAGTACGCGAATCAGGTGGATTTCCGATGGATATGTCTACACTACGAAGATAAAAGAGAGCATGACGCTAAAAACAAAAACCCGATCAAAAAAATCGAAAAATACCCGCTGTGGACTCTGGCTTCAGGTAACGATCGACGCAGATAGGATTATTTTTCCGGTTGGTGCCGAGAATCATCTTTTTTGGCTTGGTATCCACCGGAGCAGAGGTACGTACATGACCGCCCATTTTGACTGATTTTCTATTCCAAGAACTTACCAAGATCAAGAAGTATGCGAAAGAATGCAGAAACTCGGGAAGTAGTATTAGTACTATTCCAGTGCTGTTTACTTAGACAACTCCTGTAATTCGTTTTACTTAACTTAACTAATAAATTAGAAGTAGGTACAACTTAGAAAAACAGAGTGAGCGCCACAGGACAGAGGATTGACCACGGATGTCTTAGCGATAGCTTTAGGCCTGCCAGCATATGGACCGGAAGTAAGAGACGTGAACTTCAGCAATAAAGGAATAAAATACTTTTTCATCGAGAAAAACATTCAAGATTTACGATCTTGCTCTTCTTACGTCTACACACATTGAAATCAGAATATTAGCGGTCTCTTCCCTCCGCACAGAAATGATGAAAAGAACATCCCTTACAAAAGCGTCTGTCGGACAGAGCAATGGGTCAATCAGCATTGATCACAATACTCGTCTCACGAAGGTCACGCTCGCCGACAAGCACTCTATTCTCACTCGATAACACAGACACAGACAGAGGCCTCGCACTGACAGACAAGGACAGATCGCTCGGCACGTGCTCCGTGCATTCTCTGCTTGCACTTCCACTTTCACATCACTCGGAAATTACAGATTGGTCCTCAGAACAAGTACCAACATCCGACTAACACAGAATCCTGTGGAGAGTTATAACGATGAAAGCGCAATAAAGCTCGTTTCTGTCGCACTCGATAGGGATTATCGGTTGGTGATTGGCACAAGGACTAGACTTACACAACATCAAAGAGAATGGAGCAACGTACGGATGAAACTTTTTTCCACTGCGAGTTTACTACATGATGATGAGCTACAGCTTAGAGTTACGCGTCTAGAAAATTGCGGTATCCTTCAAAAAAGGCGATCTGACACAAGCCCATACCATGCAAATAGTAGGGCAACGATAATGAGACTCAATCGTGGTGGAAGGAGCCATATCGCTGCCCCAGCAATTGCCGCGAACGTGAGTGTTTCTTTCACTTCAAGTAGCCAATTTGTGGTGGGTTGCTTCTGCACAACGTGTTCTCCAGCTCTTCTCTCTGCTTCCGTAAGCTGCGCGCTGGATCTAGTCCTTGTTCCACCATCCTCGGACCTCTTCTCTGGCGCTTGCAGAGGTGCGGCGCTGCTAACTGCCGTCATTCTTTTGGAATTTGGACTGTGAAAGTATACTTCTCCTCGACAATGAAAATGAAAAGAGCAAAAAAATATACCATGATAGGAGATGATGACAGGTGGACAAGTGAAAGATGCAATCTTACTCACAGCCGCAAAAAAATGGCCAGTTTTCATCGGGCTACGCCTTGTGGAGTTCATTCACAACCTAGGATGAAAATGAATGCACAGCCGAGTGGATATTTTTGAATTTCCGAAAACGTGCTGATGTCTACGACCTGTGGACTCTTTTTCAGGTTCCAAAGCCAAAACACAAGCAGAAGTGCGGCAAGAGCGAGCATGCGTGCTAGTTTAAGAGAACCCGCATTGAGCAAGGACCTCTGGCTTTTGTAAAGGGCGGATCTCATCATGGGGATCGAGTGTGTATATCTATCTTCAGTATGATTCTGAGATAGCACCATTGCCGGAACACGGCAGGGGGAAATCGTGTCTATATTTGGTCAACATACATGTCCGTCTTCCGTCAGCAAGTAGTATGTATGTATATGTGGGGGAGAGTGAATGAAAGCGCACGTTGTAGCTCATGTATGTAGTTTAGAAATGGACCCGCAATATAAATTGACGGCGTTTGAGATTGCTCTGCACGTGCCTCAGCCACGTTGAATCGACTGCCTGGCGAATCGTCCACCGGTTCCAGGACTTCTTGAAACGAGAGAGGCATCCGTATTTGGCGGGCGCCCAAACGTTGAGGCTGGCATCATGGTCCCGCCAGGCGGGATGAACTGTGTGGCGCCGGGCGAGGTAGGACCGGTTTCTGAAGGTAGAGGGCAGGGTGGCTCAATTGAAATAGAACTAGAATGGTCAATGTTTGATAACGTCATGACGATGGTCGCGCTGAGGGAATTCTCTACCATAAACGAAAGCTACTGCTAGCACTACGTACTAGAAGTAGTTGTAACTACCCCCATAATGACCTCCACTCGTGTGATAGCACTATACCACCCCTTCGAGTCGTCGCATCGATCCCTTGCTTTCCTGCAGGACCGCCACCCCTCAAGTTGCCGGCTTGTGGCGGTGGACGCGGTCCCAGTGCCACAGCTTCTTCGAGATACTGTCCGTAGAGACGTGGGGATTTTGCGATAGCGCAGTAGCCTGCTATTGACAATGCGAGTAATAAAATTGCTAATTCTTGAAACAGACAAGTAAGTGCCCTCCCATTAGTTAGTTCAGCTTCCAGGGATTTTGGATCACGGCGCCATCTAAGAAACGTCGCCCACTCAGTCGTTGTGAATCCGTACTTTTTTTCAGCGATTTTCACGGCTTCTTGAAAGCGATCCCACTTTCTTATCGGTGGTGCTCGCAGAAAAATATTATCCACGTACCGAAGCAATGGTATAATGTACCTGCAGCAGGCGGGAACAATCGGTATACCCTATAAAGATGATCTCATCAAATCTACTTAATATTCATCGAGTGTATGCATCGCCTTATTGTTATTCACAATTCCAGAGTATCCCCTCAGTCGGAAGTGCGATGTGTCTCAAACTTAAGTTAATAACGCTACGCAGTACTCTACTCAAGCAAGAACGTATTATCAAGAAATTATCCTGGTACCCTGATCTCGCATCATGCTTCGCTGAGTCGTCGCAGTTGAAGACATTCGCTGTTTTACAGCAGTCCACTCCGACTGCCCAGTACTCTACCCGGGACACGGGAGTTGGTGACTGGAACAGCACTGGCGCCACACAGTAGGTTGCCGATTCGCCCATCGGTTGGTAGGCTACGGCTCTCGTTGCGTCCACACGCGAGCCTTCGATAAATTCCAGCGTTCCTCCGTCAGCCCACAGCTGGGATGTACTACGGGGGTCGACACCGATGTAGGAGGTTCGGTCTGGCATCATCACTGCGCCGAAATGCTGATACAAATACATGTAGTTCAGAACGCCGAGGCATGTGAAGAAAAAGCCGCACGCTGCTAGGTCACTAAAGATTTTCTGCAACACCCGACGATTTGCTTTCTTGATGCACGCTTCATCGACAGAACGTGCTGCGGTGCCGGGCTGTGTAGTTGATGAGTTGGTATGTCGAATCAATTCGCGTCAATTCGCCATCTCTTTTTTAACTGATGAGTGCTCTTGCTCTATGACAGAAACAAAAACATGTTTACAAGAATGAAATAGCGACTCGGTGCATATTTTCATTGATTTATTGCAAGAAAAATGAACAATGAATACGACAAGTCGCCGTTCGATAAATGAGTAGAGGCCGTTGAAAGACGGAACGGGGTATACAAGCGGTAAGAACGCTGGTATGAGCGAGAAAAGCATTATGAGCACAACCAAACTCAGCGCGATAAGCTGAAGAGAAAAAAGTGGTAAAGGAATCTGTTTGATGAGGCCGCTGCTGGCGCAGCCTTTGTACAGCATGCGCTCACAACAAAAATAAGTTACTACTTCTGAGCCTGAAGAAGATGCGGATGTTTCCACATTTTCCATTTTCATCTTCTTCCAATATATACCAGTATGAGATGATCGAAAAATGTGTGTATCTTTTTCGCGTATAAGTGCTGGGGTGGCAGATAAACTCTTAGAAATACCGGGTAAGTGTGATAGCAGAGCGTGACGACCAGTCCCGTAACGTTATAGAAGAGAAGTGCACACACGATGAAGATAATGAAAAGCGCTCCTTGACCCACCTTCGGTGGAAGGTGTTGATTTAGAAGCGGCGTACCACCTGGGCGTGCACCTCCCGGCGCCGCTGCGCCGGGCTGGAGGCCACTGCTCCCGCGAGAGGGTGCCGCCATCGCCATTCTTCTCGCGTCCTCCGAACGGTGCAAAATTCCGGCGCTGGCAAACACTGCGCGCTCGCCGAACTCAGTCTCGCTGACACGAATATCACACCAGCACTACGGCGACGTATCTGTTACCTGCAGCCACTCGCGGTTGAGTAGCACCGACGATTCGACGCAGGCGAGTCAACGGAGTTACCGTGCGTAAAGTCAGTGCTGGTGGGGACTAGGTGTGTGACTGCTCGACTGCGCAATCAGAAAAACTTGGGATTGTGTGCCTCAGATTCCCTCCAAATAAACGGGTAAATCGGATGTCATTGTCGGCTAGTTTTGCGACCCCTCGACAAGTTACGCTTGCATCCGAATCTGTGCCTTAAAGAAGGGGTTAGTCCGCAGAACGAGAATTAGCTCGGTCTATATATATTTTTTGTGTGATACACTTCAGTATTTGCAGCGCTTGTTGTTGTGAACGCAGCTGGAATCTAGTCCTTCGCTCAGCTTCTTCTTGTATTTCATTTCCGAAAGCGAACCTTGTTAAAGGTAATCAGATTAAAGTAGCACACTCCATCAAGACTCGGAAAGCCAGCTCTAAGAATTTTAAGCTTTTCTCGATGGTTTTGAGAAGTGCACATTAGTAGAGTTCTTGATATATGATTAGGATCTACTGGATCTCTATCTCAGCGACCTATGGACCCACCTTTCACTTCAGTGGAATGAAGTATTCCTCTACTTCCCCTTGTTTCTCTCGATCTTCATCACTCGGACTTCTCGATAGTAAATTTTGACAATATAATTCTTTTTTCTCCTTGTCCTCAGTGAGAAAAATTGTTTTTCGGTTTTGTTCCTTTCATTCTCTTCCTCTTGAGAAACCAACATGTACGTTCTTTTGAGAGCAGTCCGCGTTGTTTTGTTCTGTCGTATCGTGGGGTCCTGCGTTCAGCCCGCATAATGTCGAGCACCCGACCTCCAGCAAGAGGTGAGTAGCGTTACTATGTTTCTCATGAGTATACCCAAAATCCAATATTCATGTGCTAACAACATGCTGAGTCATATATTGCGGTCAAATCTTCGTTTCTTTCTGGTATCAATAGTGTCGAGTTCGGAAGAGGTCGATTGATCTTCAATAATCAGTTTCCAATGCTGAGATGTTCTCCTGTGGCACAACCGGGTGCCATCGAGACATGTGGTGATGCTTGGTTTGTTGCCAAATAATGAATGTAAATAGTGTAGAGATAGACGTGTAGTAAGTGAAAGCAGAAATCATTGATTCACCACGATGATCCTCATTTTGTTTCGAGATAGATGAGATGAACTGTAGTCGTTGTGGTTCATCAATCAATGTCAATCACGATCAATATTGTGCGTTCTTATTCTTGCGAAAAGGCTTGAATGACGCAAAGCTTGTGGAATTCGAAAATTTATGCGAGCTATTGGTTTTCAACCGTTCCGCTCCAACCATGTGACAGGAAAGAACGAAGAAGCATACACTGCTGAATGTTATTCGCTAACGCTGTTACTCCTTTGGTTGGTTTTTTGGATTTGCCGGAGACCTTTCCCAAAGTTTCCAACACTTGTCGGTAAGCTGGTTTCGCTTCAAACTCGGGTTTTCCGCTTTCACCTTTTTTGATTGAGGTACACATCATAAATGATAGACTGAAAATCTGCTGGGTCTGATGATCAAGAAAAGCTCAGCGGAAGATATTAACCAAAAAACAAGAAGCATAAGTAGTTGAATTGAAACCACATCCAAGGACAAGATTGTCCCAAGAATCAATCTTCAAGCATATCATCAATTACAATCAACATTGTCGTAGTAAGTACCTTGTCGAGCATTTCACTTTCGAACATTTTGTATGTCATCTTAGGTGGCGGCTCCAGAGACAGTTTCTTCAAGGCGTCGTCAACGCTCGACGCAGAGATGTCGTTAGGATCTCTGTTCGGGTTCGGCATAATCTCTGGCGCATCCACTGTCATTGTTTTTTTCGTCTTCTTCTGAGCGCCCTGGGAGTCAGTTGATGCGCAAGAACGTCGACAAACACAAATTCAAACATATAATTGATTGATCTCACTGCTCATACAACATGTAGAAAACATAGATACCTTGTTGAAATCAAGATTCGTTTCCGTCGATCAAGAATGGCCTTAGTGTTTTATCTTCAGCTCGAACTCGATAATTATGGGTGCTTTTATACAGTACCTGACTAGACGCCGCAGCAAGAAGAGCCATATTCGCTTGAATCTGTGCTTGCGTTAGCTTTCCAGATGCCTGCTTCGCCTTTTTTGCCTGCACCTTGTCCACAATTGCGCCTGTCTCCGCCGCTTCTGCAGCTTCAAGCTCCTTCTTTTCTTGTCGTTTTCTCTCTGCCTCGGCCTGTTTTTCCTCTTGTGCGGCTGCCCGGTCAAGCTTCTTCTTGGCTCCCTTATCTCTCTCCTCCCAAGAAGCCTAAGAAATTGACGACGATGCGGATGTATTCGGCAATCTGCCTAAGATTTGCCTGACGACTTCTAAGAAATTTATGTAAGTAGTTGAAGGAGCTAGACTGTCTGAGAAGATCGTCTCCTCTTCAAAATGAATGTTGATGCGTACTAAGATGCTCGTATGTAAACGTAATAATTCGTACACATAAGAAGTTGTTGCTTTTGGTTTTGACATAGGTAGTCGAAGCCAGATCTTTCTCATCTATGTCTATCAACTACAACCTAGTGCATAAATTATATTTTTTTGATTCATCGACGATCAAAAAAGGGAATTATATTGGTAGTGGTACATCCTCCTCGGCTTTTGCTTTTTTCGAGGCAGCAAATTCTGCCGCCTCCGCGGCTTTCTCTTTTTTTGATTTGTCGCCGAAACCCATTTTCGGAAAAGTCGCTAGATATTACCGTACTTAGAAAAAAAATTAGGAACTCATCGGAAAATTTTTGTTGGAGCTATAAACTCATTCGATGAAGGAGCCGCTGTAATTTGGACGTTGGCTACCACTTTCACATAGTACTATAATCACGGTCACTTACTCATTCGCTAATTTCGTATTCGCTCCATCCTGTAAGTACTAGTCCAACGATTAGTACTATAGAATATCAAGCGCTTCCACATCTAATGTCTTGGAAGGAGTACGAAGTGATGTGATATCAGTCCGAATAGGGATACGATGTTGATTTCGCCGATAGTCGAACGTCGCGCGTTTTCGTTCACCTTTATAGTCATATGTAGTTACTTACATACTAGAAGATGATGAAGATGAAAAGTGGACGAAGATTTCAACTTCAGTGCTGCTTAATGTTATCATCAACCAGGGAGATAGACCGAGTGGTAGCACGATGGTGAATGAAATTATGAAGATGAGTCGTAGTAGTCGTATTCAACGTTGATCACGATATGAACAAGTCGATGAGGGGTTTCCTCTTTTGCTTGCGCAAACAAGATGAATCTCTGTATTAACAGGGAAGATCATCAAGAACGATCGAAAATGGTTGTCGACTGCGCGACTACCGCAGCACCGATTTTGACGCTTTAATGATCCAGAAGATCCATGGTCTTGTGGTCATATCTTGAAGAGATGATTGAGAACATGAACAACAATAGGGGAAGCATTTTTCATCAAGCCGGTGCTGGTCCTGGTGAAGCATGGACGAACGTTATTATGATCATCCAAGGACTCGTATATCAACTACCTTGACTCACTCTCTCGTCATCTTTCAATTGTCACGGATATTCGGATCACAATCGATGTCTGAAACTCACTTCAAGGAGTCGTGGAACACATGTACAACATGCACCGTGATCTAGTATGACGATATCTCATAACAACGCGCGCCTAGCTAGAAAAATTGTTTCACACTCGTTTTGATAATCGTATCTCTCTCTTGATACGAAAGCGGCTTCAAATTCAATCCGTATTTTCTTGCAGATCACGTACAAGTAGTAGTTAGAAGAACAGGTTGTTTGATGAATACGATGAGAAAAATGTGGTTTTCGATGAGGATGCAGTGCGCAGGACTGCATTAGATTATCGGACGTTCTTTCCGAAACCCCCATAATCACCGTAGCTGGTACGAGCGTGCCACCTCGTTTGGAAACGTTACCAGAAGGTCAAGTGAATTACGCGCCGGCGGCAGCGGCCATGACACCTTCTGCTGCCAAGCGATTGACCTCGTCTTTTGGCAGCCCACAATCGATCTTCACACACGGAACTCCTTTAGCTTCGAACCATTGGGAAACTCGAGCGGCGTCCTCTCGCGCAGCTTTCAACTCCCCTTCTGACATACCCTGGTGGGCCGATTGACATTAGACCAAAGCCGTCAGCAGAGCATTCGGATTTTTTCTTACGAAGCATGAAGACAATGGAAATCTTACTCAATTACCAGTTATTTCCGAGCATTAATACGGACTAATAGCTGAAGCCGACCAGCAAAAATCATAATTTTGTGTCATCTGTGCTTGGTCGGGGAAGTGCAGGCTTGCTATATCTGTCGCATCCAAGACGACACAGCGGTCGATCTCTTGGTTCTCTGCGGCCAAGGTCTTGCTTAGCATTTCAGCCTGCACTGTGTTCGCGGGAAAGCCGTCAACAACAAAACCTTTTCGACATTGCGGTTGTGCCAAACGCTCCTGAAAAGATGTCATACGAGGATGGGGATGCCCAAAAGCAGAATATTACAAACGGATAACAAAATCAAACTCAAAGATAACGAAGCGAGGATATATTCTATATCTGATTCAAAATTCGATATTCACAACTTCTAGTACCTGAATCCGCTGTAGTTTGTCTTCTGCCGTCATATGTGGCGAGTCGAGGGCCCCTAGAGGACTACAGTAGCCAAAATTGTGTCGAAAATGCTCTGCAACAGATGACTTCCCCGATGAAGGTGGCCCCACGATGACGGTTCGTTTTGTTGGCGCTCCAAGAATTCGATGCCGTCTCGTCAACTCCTGAATGAGCATGTGCGTTGGCATTCCTTCAAGAAATTCCCCATGATTGGGCAACGCCGATCCACTCGAACCACCCTGGGACGATGTAGCCATTCTTATCTTCTGAGTTCCTCGTTTAACGAGTTTTCTATAACTACAAGTACTCCTACTGGTAAAAGTCGAAAAAATTCATCAGTCTGCTGTGTCTGTGGATGATGTCAGTTCAGCAGTTCCTCTTCCCTACCGGCACGATAAGTAATTTTCTACCCCAAAAACTTTCGAGCAAGACTGCAAGAATTTCCACCAAGAAAAAAGGGGGCTACAAGGTGGACTTTCTCTATTTTCGATATCATTACAGATGCATGAAAACTTTCAGAGCGCAGAGTCAAGCAACAGCACCAGTGTTTGATCCTGTGGGCGGCTGGGTCACAACGATGAGCGTGACGCGCACAAGGATTATATCGGTCAACGACCACCCACTTTCATGAGGTGTAGAACAAGTAGCTCCTAAAACCACGTCTGAGTAGGCGGAAGATCATGAGGTAGACAGTAGAGTCAGGCAAGCTGTCCTCACCACAATCTGAATCTCGACCAACATCATCACCCAGCATGTGAGAGTTCATAAGATTGAACTCATTCAAAAAGTTGATGACACGTCCACGTATTCCTCAGCGAATCAATTCGTATTGCCTCGTGCCCTTAGCACTGGTCCGTGTCTGTACTTGAGAGCGTACCCTCATAGCAGCTTGTCGCACATCCAGAAAAGTGATTGCGACTCGCCGAGAATCCCTCCTTTGGTGCCCCTCACCCGCCTGCCTGTCTGTTCCACCGAGCATGTGAGGCCAAAAGAGCCAGCCAAGGCTCAAACCACTGCTGTAGTCCTGCTCCGGCTCGGACTCGTCGGATGAAGAGGAGGAGTCAGAACTCGATCCGTCCTCCGTGTCTAGCGATTCATCTTCCACTGTCGCTTTCTTGTCCTTGTCTCGTTCAGACGATACGAAATTCCCTGCAGATGAGGCGTTCTTCTCCCGAGGGTTTCCCTGCATGTTTCTTCTATCTCCATCACGTGTGATATGTTGCGTCTCAAAGCAATCCTGAAAGGCAGATTCGGTACTCTCGGCTGCTGAATCGCTTCTACAGCTAGGACTGCGAATTGAGATTGTTGCGACCGCTTCGTGTTTCGCTGCACCAAATGCGAGCTTTCCAGACTGATCCCACATCAGGTTTTTAGTACTCGCCTTTCGCCTCCCACGCGCATCCTCGGCCGTAATTATATCTGCTTCGCCATTTTCAGCGCCTTGCTTATTTCCGTCAGAGCTGCCCGTTTCGTAATCGTCCGTGGTGAGGTGCTCTTCTAATGCTCGCGAGAGTTCTGGACTGTCGAAGTCTATGATCAAGGGAAGCTTGGTCTCGCCTTCAGGAGAACCTTTCTTGCCTTGGTGAAATAGACTTCCTGCGCTTGAGGATGTCTCCTGCTTTCTGTAGTTCTCTCCCTCATCAGTCAGCTTCCATCGACTGCCAACAGGAAGCTCCGACCGCTTCCACTTTCGTCCCCCACGGACGCGCATTTCGTTTGAAGGTCGTATCACTTTCTCTGCATAGAGCTTTGGTGTTCGCCGCAAACTAATGTAGACCGCTTCATCAGCTACGTGAGCAATGTCAGCTCCAGAGAAATTCATCATCATCGCGTCGACACACAGAGCAGATAAGTGCTCTCCTGCTCCGTCTGAAGTTACGCCTTGTGCTGACCTTTCGTCTTGGCTTTTGTCCTCCTCTGCTTTAGCTTTTCCGCTAGTGCTTCCAAAAGAGGAACGACTCGACCTCTCATTTTCACTAACCGAGTTACGAAGGATCAGCGGCTTGTCGGCTAAGGCTTTCTCGAGTATCAGGAGTCGCTGCTCTGCGCCCGGAAGCTGGAGGAAGATTTGGCGGTCAAAGCGACCCGGACGTAACAGTGCTGCATCCAACGCTGCGTAGCGATTTGTCGCGCCAAGCACCATGATGTGATCACTATCAAAACCATTTTTAGAAAAGCCATCCAATTCATGCAACAGCTGGTTCACGGTTTGCACGGTTTCGCTGTGTCCTCCATTGACCGAGAACGCTTCTTCTCGGAAGGAGCTGCCAGCGCTTCCGCGACTTCCAATCGCGTCTATCTCATCAAAGAAAACCACGCACGTACCACCAGTCTGTCCGTTCCTCCCGTCGCCGCCATCAGAGGATGCACTTCCCCTGAAGCCATTTCGGAACACCTGAGTTGCTCTGTCAACAATCTTTCCCAGTTGTCCGTCAAACGATGTGAGCCTGCCTGGTCCTGCACTATTCCGTCGCGTTGCAGTCGCAATTGCGCGCGCGCGTTTAAAAATCGTGCGAACCCGCGCAGCTCCGCGACCAACGTAGAGCTCGATCAACTCAGAGCCACAACAAGTGAGGAATCCGGCATCCGCCTCGTTGGCAATCGCTTTAGCGACCATCGTTTTTCCAGTTCCCGCTGGACCCGTCAGTAAGACACCGCGAAACGGCCCGCTCACATCTCGGTACCGTTCAGGATGGTTCAGACTGTCAACGACTTCTTGCAGTTCGGCTTTCACAGAAGCAGGTAGCGTGACGTCATTGAGCAAAGGCCGTGGCCGTATCAACTTAAATTTTATCTCAGAAGTCTTGTTATCGATTTGGCCACCAGTTCCCTGCGTCTTCTCAGCCAGGCGCTTCCAAAATGCTCGAATATAACCTCTCTGCTTGATTTCGTCGCGCAAAGACGTAGTCGCTTGACTCTGGACATTCTTTTTACCTACTTTCTTGTTGCGCGTAACTCGCTTCCGACGTCGCTGTGTCTGTGTGCTCACCTCAGGTCTGTAGGAGTCATCCGCGCCTTCTGCCAGGGATTTTGTCAGGTAGAACAGCACGATGAAGCTCAATGCAGGTGCCATGACGGTTAGAACCGTCTTGGCGACTCGAACTACAGTAGAACTTGGTAGAGGAGGTAGCGCCATCTGAAAATCTCGGACATGCTCCTGCACTAACGAAAAAAGCATTTGCTGAGAGCCAGGCGTCAGCAAAGCCACGTATTTCATCGGTACCAGAACGCTCGAACCAGCAGACACCGACAAATTATCTAATGAAGTGCTGCCACCCTGGCTTTCACTAGAAGACGTCCTACTCTTGGATGAGAAAGCAAGTGCAGATTCCATGATCTTCGTGGATGCTGAGCTGCCAGTTGCGTTCGTATCGCGGTGAGGTCCTTTTGTTTTGCTCGTCGTGGTCCCTGGCATCGTGTCTACGATAATACAGTCACTCAGCTTTTTCGTTCCATGCGCAATAACAGTTTTTCCACTCAGCTGCCACTCTACAGAGTGGATATTTCCAGCTTTTATCTCCGATATCAACGAGGAAAGCGGTAGGACTAGAGGCTCTGCTTTTGCATAAATGTGGGTCAGCCGTTGGCATAATTTCTTTTCGGCAGCTGTTAGAGCAGTTTCCCCGGTAGATGTACTTGATGTTGATGACGTGGCGGCGGATTCGGCTGAAGGTGAACGTGCAACAGGTTGACTGTTGCCTTTTGATGTTCGATCAGTGGCCGTACGACTGGAAGCTTTGATTTTCCTCAAACGTCGCACAAGAAGAAACGAGAAAAAACCACCAAGGACCAGCAACGACAGTGCCTCTCTCCTTTGATGCGTGTAGAGCCGGACGAAGATGAAGTACAGGAACTCCCGCCAAAGTCGTTGAAGCATGTGCCATAATTCCAGCAGAGTGTAGTTTCTGTTATCTTTTTGATCCACCTGGTGTTCTTTTCCCACTCCGGTATCGCCACCTCCGCCTGACGAAGGTCGTCTTCTCGGAGGAGGACTACTGGTGTCGTATTGCAGAACTAGGCGTTGGTAGTCCGCTGGTTGATGCGGTTGCAGGAGTCCCGAATTTTCGACGATTTTTCCAACTCGGGTTCGCAGGCGCGCAAGTAGAAGCACCGTCAGCCCGGAGAGTGGCACTGGACGATGTTCTGCAAGAGATGTCGCGTCCGAGACTAGAGCACGTGGCTCCTCCCGATAACGGGACACTGCGTTAGCCAATTTTTGCGGCCACGCTACCCCGGGTGGCCCAGCATCCTCCTCGGCTTCAGGCTCCTCCGCGGTAGCAACAACCATTTGATTGACCACACGAGAAGGGATCTAAATTAGAGGTCCTTCATCACGTTCTGAATCTCATCCTACACTCCTTTTCTCATTCCGCGGCATTCTTTTACTACGTCAACATAGACCAAGGCTACTTGCAAAGCCGCAGGAGGTGAGAGTCAAGAACGGATTTATTCCAACCGGATCCTTCAGGAATCGGACGTCTATTCTTTAGAACCAAACCGATGAAACTTGTTCGACACAGTCTTAGCTTTCTTCATCATAGATTCTCCTCTACTGTGTGCGTATAATGATCATCATGACGACATGGAACAACTACATGGAGACGCATTGACCGAGAAGCTGATAGAACCGTCACGAAGAGCAGAGAGTAGGATACTCCCAAAGCAGCGTTCTCCTGCATCGCTGCAGCTGTGCCAAACTGTTTGGTAGCAGCTCCACCAAAAAATTTGGTATCTATATTTCCTTGCGACAGAGTGAAACACGATCTCGGAGGACTGCAAAATTTATCACCCGTGCGGTTGTCTTGGTCTTCGTACTAGTTAATTGGCTTGTAATGTGCAGGATCAGGAGCCTAGCTTAGGTTAGGTGTGGGCCCACTAGGCTACTGAAGAGCGAAAAACACGACTACAACCTAGAGCTGGTGAGGCTCCGCTAAGTTCTACGCTTTATGTTATACGCTAATCCGTTGATCTACGTTGCTTCACCATTGTTGATCCAAGTTGCTTCACCCTTTCATCGCGAAAACATCGCCTTCGACAAAGCTTGCGGAAAACCTCGGGTTAGGCACCCAGGTTCAAAATACCGCTGCGACGATTTCGTAGTACGTAAATCTATCATGAAAAAGACTTTGAATTTCATTTTTGTTTCGTCGGCCAGTGCTCGTACCGCAATCCTCAAAGTACGTGCAAATAAAAAAGATCTACCCTGACCTAGTCAGCCATACGTAAGTTATGAGCTACTTCTAGATCGTCCGCAAAGAAAAAGATAGACCTGTTGGGTGGAGATCAGGACTATGGACGTCCAAGGAATTTGTCGCTCTAGGGCAGCACAGGACTCTTACTGTATTATCACCTGCTAATTATAAAGAATACGGTGGAGGTAATGGATCCTGGAAAATTAGACGACAATGCAAAGGGAACAAGTTCCCAATGCACGGCGCTGAAAGAGTTGTCGGCTGCAACGTTATGGTTGTCTGCCGCCGCTGCCGCCGCCGCTGCCATCCAGACAAGTGAGTCAAGGACGCCGTCGGTCCAAGCACTGCTGGTACGTAGGGCAGGTCTCTTCTTGTTCTTCTTCTTGTGTGAGAAAGAAAAATGAAATCCAGAATAACAAATTGGTCGAGGTGCTTCGGTATACACACTTCCTGCTATAGGATAATGGTTTCTCGTTCATCATGTTGATACTTCCACCTTCACGTGAATTTTTCTCGAAAAGGGCTCCTCTTGCTGCATGTTAAAAAACTGAAGCTAAAAATAATTCGTATGTTATTAAAGATAGTCCGTCCGAGATCGCCCATCGTTTGTATTTGTCTGAATGCCTCTACATAATAATTTCTTTGATCTGACAGCAACTAATTACTTACATTTCCCTTGCGTAAAAAGAAAAACAAATGAACTAGTATTCACTGATGCCGTCTGCGTCTAGTATCTGTATATTCTTAGGTCTGAAAAACACAAGCATTCAATAAGTTCGTTTTCATGGATTTCCTTTCCTTTTCTAAAATCAAGTAAAAAATGTTCAAGATCTCTTTCTGAAAATGATGAAACCATGGAACCTCAAATCATAGTTGTACCGCTTTTCTCCAGCACGTCGTCGATGATAGTGAACTGAACAAGAAATGCTTAAACTACTCCTCAAGACTCAAGTCGAGTCCTGCTGCAGATTTGAACTCATGATGTAGACTTAGCGCACGCGCACCACTGGAAATGGAACAACTCCTAACTATGCCAGGTCTACCTGCTATAAGTACGTAAAACTTAAAACTGAGGGCTACAACGCATTAGAACTGGACGTTCTGTCCCCACGGCAGAACTGCTGGGATTTCCATTTTGGTGGAAACGTCGTTGAATTCCAATGGTAGTCCGCCTTTTGCGCCGAATGGAAGGGCTTGCGTATCCGGGAACTTGCTATCTAGCATGCCCTCCGGCAGTGGCGCCGCACAACAGGCTGGCGGACATGAGATCGGGTTCACTCGGACCTTCGGGTCCGTAGGCATTCGGACGCACGTCAGTGTGCCAAGCGGCTTGCCGTCTTTTACCAACTCGACCTTGAACTTGCCGGTTGGCTTGTCGTTCTCGAATTTTCCTTGGAGGCCGTCGCACGTTACGACAGTTCCCTTGTAGTTTCCAGCTACGCCGTCCGAAGGAAAGTCCGCCTCTTGGCCAAATGTCCATACACCCGCGCCAGTACGCTTGTTGCCGCTGTAGTCGCCGTCATACTTGCCGGTTGCTCCCTGGACTACACCTGAGGAGGAGCGACAGCGAGGCAGTTATGCGATACATATTTCTTACCGACTTCTAAGATTAAGTAGTACAACGAACAGGAAACTCAGTGACAATGTTGTTCTACTACACGTACTCCTTTGAGGCTTCCAAGATTTATTAAATGAAGGTAACCAAACTACTCTGTACCTTTTCCATTGAGCTTGTGTCCTTGCACTGTTCCTTTGATTATTGCCCCGTCGGCTGAGACGTCAATGCTGCCGTTAAAATCAAAGGTCTTGCCCTTTAATTTCGTGAGATCACTCTTCGGAACCTTGTACTTCACTTCGCCTTGTGAGCCATCGACCGCGAAAACGAAGTATTTCTCTCCTTTCTCCTCCACCAATCGCCAGCTGTCTTTCGGAGTCGCCTTGCATGTGTACTCGACTTTCTTCGCCGTTTGCAGCTGACCGTCTTTGAAAGTCCCTTCGACCACAGTCACATCTTCTGTACCTGAGATGTGTTCCATAGAGGCTTCCCCGTGTTTCAGGCCACCTTTCCACTCGCCTTTGTACTTGCTCACGCCCTTGAATTTCCTTAAAGCTGGTGGCTTCACATTAAGGACACCACGACCGTCGAACTTCCCCGCTTTGTAGTCGCCAGCGTAGCTGAAGTCAGCGGTGCCGATGAAAGCGTCCTTGCCGCTGCACGCGCCATTTACCATCGGGGCTGCGAAGTCGACGACTTTCTTCTCGTCATCCACCGTCTTCATGCACATGTAACCGTTCAGGCAAAGCTTGTTGTTCTTAGAATAAGATAGTGTTTGATGAGGAAAATGTCGAATTCCATTTCTCTACACGAAAAACTATGACTATCACTTGTCATAATCTTCAATGACTCGTAGAGCTGGCCTTTAACCCAAGGGTCATCTTGACCTTCGTACATGCCTAATGAGTCGTCGCGGAACTCGGCAACTAGACCCGCGTCGTCGACGACGCCATTCACCTGTAGTGAAGTGGTGGGATTGAAAGCGTGTGATGCGTAAGTGCAAAACAAAGCATGAAGTCGACGTCTAGAACGTAGTTTCCAAAACACAAACAGGAGAAAGAAGTATGAAGACTGCTTACTGCCATGAACGCGCTAGAGGTAGTCTATCGCATGTATCAAGTCTACCTGCAATAGCCTGCCCATGTAGTTCGTAAAATTTGTCGTGACATCAAGGTCCGTGCCTGACGCGAAGGTTCCTTGTAGTTTTTTGTCTGTAACCTTCTTTGTTTCCACGGGCAGCTTGTCCCACAGTTCCTCGGTGAAAGAGGGGAATGCTGTGGGAAAGATTGCGCTCAATTTGCGCGAGAGACTTCGGAAATACTCTTTGCTCTCCCAGTGCACCTCTGCGTACACCTCGCCACTCACTGGGGTTAGAGATGGGAAGATGTAATTCTTCAAACTACTTTGTATCATGATCGCATATTTTATGTGTGGGATTTCTAAGTGTTCCGAATGGCTCGGCTACTTGTTCATGATCTCAACATCAAGATCAAGGTCATCCTCCGTTAACTAATTACTACGTACTTCGTACTTATGTTGCTCCTTAACTTGGTGTACCATGGTGGGGCAGAGGTTTCGCATGGCAAACCCTGTAAAAGCAACTCCTCGCAAAATTTCTTTTGTTGTGCTGTAGACATCCACTTTGGCTTCTTTTTCCTGCCCATTTCCATCAGCATACAAGCATCCTCGTATGGAATCTCCTTCTTATACGCCTTCCAGTCTTCCGCAAGATTCGCCATTCCCTTCTTATACTGATCCCACTGGAAGTATGAAAGGAGAAGAACGGCTATAACCGACCGCAAATTCTCTTTAGTCATTTGCTGTCACGCCTATGACGAAAAACAGAGCATTTTTTGATTATAGCTAGGTGGTTTGTCATGCTTGACAACCTTTTTTTGTAATCGCTTGACAACTGTGAAACATACGTCCAGTATGTTCATGACCATAACATGTCCTCCCTTGTGTCAATCGCGTACACGGTGCCTTGCTTTGGGTCGTCACCGTTGACGCAATCGAATTTGAACCACTGTCGGTAAAGGGCATCGAGGTCCTCGCGAATGTACTCGTCGCAGTGGTATTCCTTGACGTTGAGCCTCTGCGGAAATTTGTAATCGTTGACGTTGAGACCGTCCCGGAAGTAGGAACTCGGATCTGCGTCCATCAGATTCTTGAACATGGGTAGCTTCTTAAGCGGCTCTAGTAATCGGGAGAGCACGTACACGTCAAAGTCGCCGAGCGGTTCGTCATAGAAGCCATATGTCCGTCGCGTTTCCTCGATCTTGCGATTTAGCTCGTCCTTAATGGCACCTCCACCGCCGAAGTCGGTGTCGGTCGTGGATTCTGAGTCTGTGTCGTTCGGGATGCCCAAAAGCTTGCACAGCTTCTTGTTTTTCGTGCCCATTAAGAATGCATAGTCCTTCTTCAGCTGGTAGAGCGCCTGTGACGGTGAAATAGCGTTCTGACCGCAGGATAGACACGCCGCGCCGAAGAGTTCCACAGGCGAAACGTCCATTAGCGCATTCTTCATGAACTGGGAACTGCCTTTGCCGGTGGTCCCCTTGCCCTCGTTCAGGGGTACGACTGTTCCGAAGTAGTACTTGATGACGCTCGAGCCGGCTTCGACCTCGCCGTCCAGAAGCATGAGTTCGCCCAAAACAGGTCGGTCCTTGGCCCATATGCCGTTGAAGCGGTAAGTCAGCTTTTTCTTGCTGCTCGTCTCGATCGCAAAGTAGGCCATCCCCTTGCCACTGCGCAATCCATTCTCGAAGTTTCCATCGTATTGCACGACTTGCCGTTCGAAGAAAGCTTTCGCATGGTGGACCTGTTCCTTATCATCACCTGGAGTGTACACGTCCTGCATCTTGTGTCCCAAGGGACTGGTGCTGCCTGGATACAGCGACTGGTGCGGGCATTTTTCGGAGACCTGCAGTTTGAAGTAGATGCCGTCGCCGTGGAACTTGTGCGATTTCCAGCTACCGCAATACCGCGATTTCGGCAAGTAGCCTGGAACGGTCTTGCTCTTCATGTAGAACTTCTGGTAGCCCTGCTTGCCCTCGCGAATTTGCAAGTTGGGATCCTCCGGATGCTCTCTGGCCTCGCCGTCGTACCCCAGAATAAACTGTTGCGGCACGCTCATCTGGTATTTTTCGACCAAATCCGCCCACATGGTGATCTTCGCAGCATCCATGCCGAAGGCCACGATGTCACCGCTCTTCATGAGCAAGTACAGCGTCTTACCGGTCACTTGCAGCTCCTCCATGCCGGTTTTTGCATTTCGTTTGAACGTGTCCATTTTGACCGGGAACATACCATACGTGTCCGAGAAGTCGAAGTTCAGCGTGTCCGCCATGGCGTCCTCGTCCACCGTGCCATCTCCGGCGGGCAGCTCGAATTGTAGCTTATCGGGCAGTAGCTTGAGCAAGCCAACTTCACCTCGCGCAAACCCATCTTTGTCCATTTTGAAGAGCTCGGCAGTGTGCGGCTCGCCGCGCTGGGGCTGCCATGCATCCACCACATCACCCGGGGCACGCAGGTCCGAGTCGGTCAGCACTACGTGCAACACTTGTGGGGTCAGTGCTGGCTTGGCTAAAGCCGCCACTATCGGACCGGGCGCGACGACTGGCCCCTCCCGGAATTTTGGGTGCTTGTTCAGCTGCGTCGGCGTCTTTCCGGCTTTCGCCTTGAAGCGGAACCAGTAGATGAATCCCGGCCACTCGGCGTCGTTCTCGGCACCGTACATCAAGTAGTCGAAGTACTCCTTCACCGTCATCCCCGCATCCTTACGGTCCTGCACGCGTGCCAGGAGTCCCTTCTGCGAAGCAATGAGGTCTTTGCGCTCACCCTTCTTGAAGGCCTTTCGCTCGCCCGTAGCGTCGGCGGGTCGTCCACCGGTGACAGTCGTGTCTTTGCCCCAGAAAAGCTCGTCAAAAACGTTGTGCACATTGGACCGAAGATTCGTGGAAGCGCCCAATGTCTCCAGCCAGCCGTCGACCTCGTTGAACCAGTCGGCGCACTTCTTTGCCTTGCCCTCTTCGAGAGACAACTCGCCCTCTTTGCGACAAAGGAGTGCCTGCCCCGGTGGACCAGGCCTCACCGGCGAAAAGCTGTAGCGACTCCCACCCTCCGCCTTGATTTTGAAGCGAGCCATATTCTGCGGAAGCGGCTTGCCCCGAAGATCCTTGGGCACGTGCGACCAGAAGCCATAGGTGTTCTCAATCTCGTAGATAGTGCCCTCTAAACCGTTGTTCTCCGTGTCTTCCGGCCGCAGCTCGAGCAGCTGCGGCTTCTTCCAGTTGGCCTAATAATAGGTCGTGATAGGATTGAGGATCAAGATAATTCTGCTGTTAGTAGAGCATATTTCAATCGACATCAAGTCCTCAAGTTATAATTTTACTCATTTTAGCAACATCGAACTCAAAATTTTCATTTTCCTGTTTTTCTCATACTCATATATTTATAAGTTTATGCTGCTGCTACAGAGCAGTTCCGATAGCATCAATGAGTACCAGCTCCCAGTCCACAGCGTCAGCGACCTGTGATGCCCTCTTCGGCGAGGCTGGGCCGCCGTCGTCTGCACCAGCACGCTCGAGAGGCTCTCTGGCAACAAACGTGATGTCGTCTTTTGATAGCGGCATTCCATTTGATGCTTTGTCAAATGCGTTCTGTCCAGCCAATTTCGGAATCATGGTGACCTCGTCGTCTCCCTCACCCTCGATTTGGAAGAGATCGCCCACTTTTACGTCTTGGAGAATGACCTCGTCTCCCATTTTGTAGATGTCCAGGTTGACGCCAGCACCCTTCTTGCCCCCTATCGTCTTCTGGTCGGTCAAGGTGAGATAGGAGTCGTTGTCCGGTCGATCGGCTTCGCCCTTGCCAACAAAGTTCACAATCTGAAGTGTACACGCCACCTGCGTCTGCTTCTTGCTCTGCGCCGCGTCCTCGCCTTTGAGCATGTCTACGGAGATTTGAATCGGAAAGCTCTTCACCAAGTCGCGCGTTGTACCCAACGGCTTGTTCACCTGCAGCAATTTTTTCGACAGGCCTTTCGTGTGTCGCACTGGCTTCACGTCTGAGGGCAACCGTAGACCGAGTGAATCCACAACGATGTCAACACTCTCGAACACGTAGTCCTTGGTTGTGAACATGTCGTCTGAATTCAACGTTGTGCCGATTTCTTGCGCCTCCGGTGGTTTGGCAGGCTGGAAGTGCTTTTCGTTCAGCGCAAACCAACCACGATTGACATCCGGCGTTGGTTTCTTCTGCGATCGGGCCATCTGCGGTGGCATTTTGGTGAACGTGTGCTCACCCTTGGCCCAACTGGCATCGACTGCTTCCGCGGCTTGCAATGCTGACTCAACATGCTCCTTCTCGTTGATTGCCTCCGTGCTGCTCAGAATCGACATGGTGTGGATGCTGGTTACCTTCTTGCTGTCCAAAGCGGCGCTCTCCAGCATCAGACGCGCCTTTTCGGCGAGTTTTCTTTGCTCGAGTTCCGCGTCGCTGGGGTTCACCGCGTTTACGCCGGCCCGGTGGATCGCCTTCGCCACGTACACGATGATCAAAGCCTGGATTGTGAACATGATCGTCGACGTCGTCCCTTCCGCCAGAATGTAGAAACCGCCAAGCACCACGACACCTGGCGCAAGAACCGTCGTGCACAATTTTGAGTACATCTCCTTAGAGAGGCAGAGAGTGATTGGTGCGGCAGCAACCTTCGTGATTAGACGGAAGATCTTGCCCGCTTGCCTCCAGGGACCCTGTTGACTGAGACCCGTGATGGCCGACAGCTCGGTGGAAGCTTTCTTTCCGGGAATGACGACGAATTCACCTTTTTTCGTCACCTCAACAATTGACTCCACTGCAGGCGCTGAAACCGATAGCGCAGTTGTGTCCTTGCCGATCACAGTCCATTCCTCCCAGTGGGATCGCTCTGTAGCGTTCAGCTTCTCGAACGTGCGCGCTGTCAGTGGAATGCATGACGTCGACAAGCCAGCAGACTTGTTCACGGCCTTTGTCGCGCCTTCGTCTCCTACTCGTCGCGGTGCGGGCGCAGACATTGCAAGCACTTTCGTAGCCTTCGACGTGTCCCCAGCCATCGACGTCATCTCGACTGCGCCGCCCTTCTCGAGCAAGGGCGCTTTAGCTGGCGATTCGTTCACTTTGCCGACCATCTCCGTCTCCATTTCTTCATCCGTGTCACCGTCGTCGAGCAATCCCTGCTCCTTCTTCCTCCGCAGCTCCTCCTCTGCTGCTTTTGCGCGCTTTTCGGCCATCTGCCGAAGGTTATCGGCGGTCGCGAACGCGCGTTCAATCTTTTCTTGAACTGCGTCGATCTTTCCCTGATACTTGGCCTTCTGCGCCTCTATTTTCGCTTTCCACTTGTTGACAGACAGCATGTCGCCAACCTAGAAGAAGTAGCATCAGTGTCGAGTAGAATGAGATGCCAAGCACTACAGAATCTCGCAGGGCAATATTTTTCATGATTTGTTATTATTTCGAAGGAAAGTTGATGTGATTTCTAGAACATACAGATACAACAGATATCTTTGAAGCTAAAAAAGGTACCTGTTTCTTCTTTTCTTCGTAGATTTTGAGCTTCTCTTCGTATTCGGCTAAGAGGCGATCATCTGCTTCGGCGATCTTTTTCTTTGCTCGTTCCCACTGTGTGGATAGGAACTCACCATTCAGGCGCACAAGAGTGAAGCCAGTGATAAAAATCAGCAACCAGGCGTCCAATGAAGTTGGGATCTTGATCACAAACGGGGATCCTGGATGTCCCAAGAGCAGAATGAGAATCAGCGCGACCTCAGCAGCATACATGAACGCCGCGCCGTCATAGACAGCGTCGATCGCGAAGTACCGGTGCTGCTTCTGCGAGAACCACATGAGTTTGTCGTACATGGCGACCAAGCCGCAAAGCTTTTTGCTCTCCTTCATGTTAGCATCGCGCAGCTCGTTGAGACGCTCCTCTTCCTTTTCTTTGTACGTTTCGTTCACGTCGGGCCAGGCGGCTGTGCCGAAAGTGACGAAAGTACCGACAAGCAGTGCGACCAGTTGTGAGTATCCCGAGCTCATCTCGGCGGCATGCTTCGAAGCTGCAAGCGCGAGTTTCTTCTGGTGCTCGGTCAAGTGCTGAATTTCGCTAGCGCCTGCGCTCACGGCGGCCTGGGCTTTGCCCATGTAGATCACTGCGAGAATGGAGAACAGGGTGATAATGCGGCTGAACAAGAAGTTCCAGCGCTGGTTCTCCTTCATCTGCGAGTAGAAGTGCGAGTAGTAATCCTTCCGCGGGAAGGCAAGGTGCTTCACTGGCACTTCCAGTTGGTAATCCGGCGCAAAGTAGTGCAGAACCGGAATGTGGCGATTCTCTATGCGACCAGCCATCTCGAAATTGAAATCGCCTAACACAGACAGTTGGAAGCGTTTGCGACCGACATAGGCTGCTGGAAAGCGGTCGAAAGCATCCGACAAACGGTACGGGATGCCTTCTGGCGACAAACCCTTGTGCAGGTTGGTCTGTTCCAGAATCTGTGCCTTCGTAGCCGGGGTCACTTCGTCGCGATCCGTTTGGATCACGCCGGAATAGGTTTTGCCGTCCTTGCTGCGCAATTTGGGCAGGCCCGCACCGCCGTCACCCGAGAGGAAGGGTAGAGCACTGCGCAGGACGTCGCTTTCCTCGACCGAAATGCCGTCGCGTCCGCAGAAAACGTCGCTGTGCAGCTTCACTTCTGCGTATTCCTCCTTCGTGGGCATTGCGTCCTTCTCGCACGTGATGCTGGCTGTCGCGATTTTAAAGCCGCACTCTTGGCCGTCGAAGCACGGCCCGCAGATCCACACTTCGAGCGTGTCGCGGCTCATGGCTTGGTTCAAGCACGGATGGTCAAAATCATCCTCGAATTTGATCTGCGTCAGCTTTTTCTTCAGTGTTCCTAAAGGCTCCTTTTCCTTGATGCTGTCCAAGTAGACTTTGTACGTCTTTTCCGGAACCGTGATTTCGCCGTTCGCGAAGGTCATTTTTTCTTCTGGCGTGAGGTTCTCGGACATGAGATCCGCCAAATCTCGCAGCCACTGGGTCAAGAAGGCCTTGCCCTTGTCCTCCGCAAACGCCTTCGAGACGTGCGCGACCAGATCCTTCGTTTTCTGGTCGTACTGCGCTTCGGTTCCCTGCTCGACAAAGCCGCTCTTGTCCAGGTCCACGTCGACTACAACGGATAACTTGGCGCCAGAAAAGAAGTTGCCTGGGCTGATCTTCCACTTCTCGATGCTAACGAATTGATCCGTAATCGGCTGCCCGCCTAGCGCCCGCGTTGTCTCCCACAACTCGTTCATTAGTCCTGTCACCGTGCGCTCGATGGCCTGTTGTCCCGGAGTCGGGTTATCCTTCAGCTTCGCGAGAAGAGACTTCACGTAGTAGCTGTCCCCTGCTACGTCGAAGAACAGCTTCAAACTGCGGGAGCTCTGACGCAATACCAGAAATACCTGCGACTGTCCGCGACTGCACGTACCAGCACCACGGAGCACGATTTTGTTCACATGATTCAGTGGTGCCAAGATTTTCTTGCCGTCTGCGTCTAGCAGAGACAGTTTCTCGGGAATGGGCAGGTGGAGCACGCGCCGACAATACTTCTGATCAAATGTGGGATCTCGGTACCAGGGATTGTCCACGTTGTCAAGGTCTAAGTTTAGAGCAGCAGCTTGTGAGTACAATAAAACATCCGACTATGATGTACTTTACTTACACCTCGACGAATGCAAAACTAGCTTTTCAAAGCAAGCAACATGTTGTTGTCGTTCACATTCCTCAACCAAGAGCCGCGCATAACTTTGTATCCCTCTCTTCCTGCGCTCCCGCACCGGCGACTTTTCGGTCGAATTTGGGAACAATCGGTTGCTTTCCAATACCGATGCTCGTGGCACATGTATGCGGTGCATATTTGGCTTCCTCGCAGTAGACACGTTGGTAAAATGCCAGGGTTTCGTGGCTATACTGTTCCTCGGGCTTGCCACCTACGTCCACTGTATCGCCACCACAGCACATGCCTTTTGCCTGTTGAAGTCGGTGCGTTCAAAATTGTCGTTCATGAAATAAACCAGCGCATTGATATGGGAATGTTGATGACAAAGTAGTGACGAAAAAGCATCCTACGAAAACCATGAACATGGAAGAGAAGCGACACACGACCTATAGGACATGAAGTCTGTACGTCTTGCAACTGCGACATTAAGTCGTCGGGTTCGTCCTTCTTTTTCGCCACTGTGTAGTCCATCCGTATGTCTGTTCGTAAGGACTTCTTTCCTCCATCTAGCATGAAGTCGTATTTTCCCAGGTTGGTATCTTCTTTCTCACTCCATTTCGCAAGTAAATCCCGTGGTTCCGTTTTCTTGAGGTGCGGCAGCACCAATGGGAGTGGGTTGCTGTCCGATCCCGTCGCTGCATAGGCTGCTTGCTCACTCGACGGCACAAATTGCCAGCTGTTGTGTTCTGTGCTGTGCGCTGACGTGTGCGGTCCTGTTTTCACTGGAATCTGTTTGCCCTCAAACTTGAAACCGCCTCCCTTCTTCTGACCAACGCAAACTCGCACTTCGTAGTCCCTATCAACCTCATGTGTGGCAACTTCGCCGCTGCTTGGATCCATAGCGGAGTGCATGAAATGTAATTTCAACTGCGACGTTTGTGAGATTGGTTCCTCACCCAGGCCAGCAAGCGCGCCAGCCAGGGACCCGCCGGCCGCGCCCTTCGCCACGGCGCCCTGGCACATGCCGGTCACTTTTCCGGTGCAGACATCAAAACCAGTCGTGGCTTTGGCATGCGGCATCTGAAACTTCTTCACCTCGCCTTGTCGTCGTACTTCAACCCAACAGCGATTCGTCATCTCATCCTCTAAGGCACTCATGGAAATGTACGGAATTTTGCGCATGCGAACGATCTTATTGCCCAGCGCATTCGTCTTTTCCATGCCTGTCTCGTCAAGTTCGAAATCGTCACGACCTGTTGGGGCACGGCAAAAATGTCACGCACTTTGTTCAGCTGCAAGGAGACTTCTAGTCAATTATTTGCAACCACAGCGAACGACTTAATACGGCTTGTGATTCTTCAACAAGCACAACAGGGGAATGAGAAAAAAAGCAGTTGTAGTACTTCCGATGCGTAGAATAATGTCGTTTTCTCGCAAGGGGGTTTTCTCAGGGTCTTCAATCTTTGCAACCTTGAGCTGGTCCCATTGGTAGTAGACATTAGCCACTGCCTTCCCGGATTGCACAGGCGCTTGCCCGGCCATCGATTCGGCGTTTAGTTCCATCGTGTTCGGCTTGACTTTGCCCTCCAGCATAGTGCCGAGGCCCATCACCCAATGCACTTTCTTGGTCTTGTCGTAGATGTACTCACCCTTCTGATTTTTCGCCCAGAGAATGGGTGACACTGACTTGATGTAGGTCTGCGGTGCGAGGTTCACCTTAGCGGCAGCGTCACCGACAAGCGGAATCGGGATCTTCTCTGGTTGGCTCGCGCGGATCTCGAGACATCCCTCTTTGTCTGCATACGCTTTGAGTGCCTTGTTGTAGATGACCGAGCGCTGGTTCTTGGCCAACTCGCGGGCGGTGAAGAAGAGAAACGCCACAGGGTAAAGGAAGAACAGCGTGAGGCAGACGTGGTTCATCAAGTCGCGCGGTGGCTTCCAGAAGCCCCAGTGATTGTGCGCGTCGGGAAGGTACAGCTCGATCGTGGAACCCTCGCAGTATATCTTGCTTGCCGCCTTGACGAAACCAATCAAGCCCAAGTCGCAGATGAAGAGGAGAATGAAGTTGGGTTTTAGCTGTTCGTTGCGCGCTTGGTCCCAGTCGAAACCGTAGAAGCCCTCTGGGCTGGACAATCGCAGCAGGTAGCGCACTGCAAACACGATCATCAAGCTGGAAAGCATCATCGGAATCAAGAAGAGGTTGAATAAAGTGCCTTTGTTCTCGGAAAAGGATTTCTTCAGTTTACTCAGATTCTGCTTGAATTTTACATACTGCTTGCGGTATTTCTTCTTGATAGCGGCCACTTGCTCCGCCATGCGCTTCTCAGCTGCGATCGCGTCCTCATCTTCCTGCTTGCCCTTTACGTGCATCTTCAGAACTGTATGCTCCGCGTGGCTCTGCAAGACTTTCAGGGCGCGGAATGGAAGCCCAGCGGCTGACGCGGCCATGCCCTGGAATTTCTTCAAATCCAACGGAATGTACTTCTTCACGTCAATCGCCGGAATGTAGTCGTCTAAGTGATTGAACTGCAAGTTCACCTTCGAGAAAGACTCGCAGAACGTCTTGAAGGCATCGGGCGTTCCGTGCACCGCCACGAGAATGCCTAGAAACTGCAGAAATTTCGCGACACCCATAAAATTACTTGCAGAGACGACGGCCAAACCCAGACCGGCCGCTGAGCAAACCGAGGCGATCATTTGTGTAGCGGACTGACCGAGACCCCAGGGTGCAAAGCGCACACCCTTGACACGAATGCGGACCTCCTCAGTCGCGTTGTAGCCGAAAACTGGCTGCTTAGTATCCGGATCCACGGGCGCGCTATAGACTATGTCCCACGTAT
The DNA here is from genome assembly GCA_905178165.1 of Amoebophrya sp. A25. Lineage (NCBI taxonomy): Eukaryota > Dinophyceae > Syndiniales > Amoebophryaceae > Amoebophrya > Amoebophrya sp. A25. Next base: position 606,536 of record CAJINU010000017.1, on the reverse strand, counting down.
GAGATTCGCCGGCTTCCAAATGGACGGGGTCCAACTCTTCGTTTGCCTGATATGCGGTTCGTTTTTCAATCCATGAAATTCATGTTGACAGAGAACAGAGCTGGAGGAACGAATATTACTAGTACGACACCAAGGCGAGATCCATCAACTTCATCCATCAACAGAAGTAGTCTTCAGCAAAATTCTCTTAGAATTGATACTGGAGCTCGAGGAGGAAGAAGATAAAGCAGAGCTAAAATGTGTTAATTCTAAGTTGTACCTCGAAGTCTTCCCCATTAACGCGCATGCGAGTGCCGACGTCCTTTACTAAGGGCTGAATGCCGATGTATTCCGTGGATTGCGGACATTCCAAGAGGTAATCTGTAACGTTAGCCCTGTACTTTTTCGGTGACATGATACAGTTGTCTCCTGTGGATATTTTCAGGTCAGTTACTACCGGCTTCATGTTCCAACCATTTTGCAGGATGATGTCGTAGGTTTTCTGTTTTTCTTCGCAAAAAACGTCTAAACGCCACGATTGAACGCCATCCGGATTGTCCTCTTTGATTTCGAGGTTCGTCAACTCGTAGTAATAGTCTACACCACCAAAAGGGGAGCCACCGTGCGTGCCGTCTGATGCCGTAATCGTCTTGAAATCGCGTAGAAGCGTCGTTCCCTGAAAGAGTAGTTTTGCGCTCGCATCCTCCACTGCCGCATTCAAACTGACCGTTGAGGTTTTCTCCAGCGGGCAAACAAAGCGCAACTTGCTGTACTCGCTCGCACGGTAGTCGGCGGGGACGACGTCGCAGCCTCCTTTTTGCGCTTCGTCCACAAAAAAAATGCTGCGCAAAGCGGGATGCCGACACTGCGGACGGTAACCAAACCGGTACATCTCATTGACGGGATCGTTGCTCTCCCGCATTACCTCACGCATTAGTCGTCCGAAGTCGTCGTGCTCTGCAATCTCGACGTCGATGGCAAGTTCCCGAATCTTTGTCTTGCTGTATTAGAAGGGGCGGGCGGCAGTTTGAATTGTGCTCCTTGGATAAACTATGTATCTATAAGCTGTTGTACTTTTACTTCTTGAAACTGAAGACACTGAAGACGCCTCTCAATATGATCATGACGCAATTCCATGCATAATGAAAATCTTCGCTGAGACAGGTCAGCAGTACGCTCTTTTTCGCGGCCGATCCGCCGAGCTCCAGCGATACTTCTACTGTATCTCGCATGCTGCCAAGCTGGTCAACCTGCTCCATCGCGTTGACCATGGTCGTAATACCCTCTAGAGTGCGCATAGGATGGTGTTTCTTCAGCTGCTCAGCAGGACACAACTTTCGATTTTTCAGTTTACAAAGCGGCTTCCCGCACATCATGTTCGCCGGCGAGATCCCACGGCCGGTCACGTAGACAGATACTGACTGCGTCTGGTGTGTACATGTCAGCTTCACATACCTGAAAGTAAGTAAACAAGAAAGCATCGGATGATACAACTAAAAGTATTAAAGACAGATGTTGATGTTTTTCTTTATCATATTGTACGTACGTAGCGGAGAAAACAAAAAGACACACAAAACTCGTAGTTTACAATGACCGCGATTTAGATGATGAATCGCTCGTATAAAGGAAAATCACGTTCTCATCTCCTTCTCCTAGAAGTTATCATGTAGCCACACTGTAGCTGTACTTCAGTCCATCTTCGGACATGCCCGATCCACCATGTGCGTTGAGGATGCACTGCTGGACAGCTGACTGACCGATCAGGTCGATGGTTCCGAACTCTGTGCCTCCGAAGTCAAGCAAATGAGGATCTTGCGCGTGATAAGTGGGCGCATTGAGTTCCGGTCGTCGATACACGGAGAACTGTGTAAGGACACCGTCTTTCACTTTGAACTCTTCTGGCACCTTGAGCACCTCCATTTTGCCTGTCTTGTCGTTCTTGATCTTTTGTCCGGGAAGAATCTTATCCTTCTTTGAAGAAGAGGACTCTACTTTGCTAATATCGCTTTCCTTGACGTGTCCATCGCCCTTCTTGTCATCCTTGGAATCATCTTTGTCCTTGTCTGACTCTGTTCTGTCCTCGTGTCCCTTCTCCTCTTCCTTCTTGTCTTCTTCCTCATCGCCTTCTTTTAGTGCTCTACGCTTTTTGCCAGCATCAACAGCGAGCTTCTTCGCGTCACGCATCAGCGGATTGTCATCGAGGTGCATCAAGTCGCCAGCGTCTGTTGATGAGATCCTTCTTAGTAGTTTTCATTACGCCATCAAAGACGAGCAAACCTAAAAAAGATGACGACATTTATCATGTTCGCCTCTGAGCAAAAACAGTAGAAATGGCTACTAGTTGTAGGCGAAGGCATCATCAATGATGGTCTCCTATGTTGAGGTTAGTAGAACCGAAAGTCGTTGTGGGAGTCTTAACAATAGCATGTCCTTCTCGTGACAGTCTTTGAAGAGGTCGCAGACACCCTCGGCCATGTTTATGTTGGCTGCGACGCAGTCTTTATCCCTGTAGCAGCTCTCCACGCACTGCATTTCAGTACTCAGACCTCCGATGCCGAAGTACTCCGAACGCAAAAACCATTCATCTCCGGGACCCTGGTAAAAGAATAGAGGTAAAATGAATAGGCTGCTTCGAGCCACCCTGGCGCTTTTCGAATCGAAAATTTCGGTAATCAGAACAATTTTTGTGGACAGAACAATAAGATGAATAAAAAATTTCTATTTCGAGAAGTCAACATATTAGTCAACTACATCTGCTTGTTCACTTCATGTATACTAGAGTAGACTACCCGGTCGCAGATTTTGTTGCAGTGCTCGCAGACGGGCTGAAGCGGCTTATTGTTGTGCACTTGTGCGAGCACCTCTGCCTCAAAATCCGTCCCAGCATAGCCTTGAACGACTTGGGCGTAATTTGCGATTAGATCATCCGCGTCTGGTGTAGAAAGGAGAACAGTCTCCTTCGAAAAAGCTCCAGCCGATGGATCGGTCGTCGCGTAGTCGTCACTGGTGATATCCGTTTCCTGGAACGCGATTGTATAGGGATCGTTAGAAGACAAAACATCAAACCTTAGGATGTTGTTGTAGTAGAAGTTGGCGAGTACATTCAGAGCAACTGTGAAGTGACACCTTCATCTGCAACAAGAAAATATCCATCGTGTCATGCAAAGAAAAGTAGCTATATATGTTCCCAGGCGCGGGGCGACGGCACTCCCCCCCCCCCCCCAAGCGCAGGGGGGGCATCGTGCGCCCCGGACCCCTTTGGAAGGCGTCTGCCGGGGGTGGAAGGCCTCAAAAGGAGGCCAAGTTACCTCCTCCGCGTCCTTCCAGGTGCTTGGCTGTCCCCTAGAGGCCTCCGACGTAAGTGGAAGGCCTCAGGAGGGGCGCAAGAGGCCGCCTCCGCTTCCTAACAGCTGCTTGGCTGTCCCCTAGAGGCCTCCAACGCCGGTGGAAGGCCTCAAGAGGGGCTCAAGGGGCCGCCTCCTCTTCCAGGTGCTTGGCTGTCCCCCAACGTAGGGGGGAGGCCTCAAGAGGGGCCCAAGGGGCCGCCTCCGCTTCCTTCCAGCTGCCTGGGTGTCCCCTAGAGGCCTCCGACGTAGGTGAAGGGCCTCGAGAGGGGCGCAAGGGGCCGCCTCCGCTTCCTTCCAGCTGCTGGGCTGTCCCCTAGAGGCCTCCGACGCAGGTGGAAGGCCTCAAGAGGGGCTCAAGGGGCCGCCTCCGCTTCCTTCCAATTTTTTTTTCAATTTCAAAGTCTTCGGCCAAAAGCCCAGCGCACCAGCTGGGGTAGGCGCAGAGAAGTCTTACCTTTCGCGGACGATGCGCCGGCCTGGCATATATTTACCCGAGACGGCGCCAGTGCACTAGTGCAAGATGAGAATCTCTAGATATATACGAAATCACAAATAACAGGCGAAGGGAATAGGAGACGCGAAGTCGATAATAGGGGGAAGACGCGAAGTCAGCAAGTGAATAGACGCGAAGTCAGTAGTTAGTGAAAAGACGCGAAATCAGTTAATAGTACATAGACGCGAAGTCAATCATAAAGTAAGACGCTAGGTCACTAAATAGTGCTCGGACAAGTTAACAGAGCGAGAGAGATCAGTCAAAAATGAAAGCGAGTCCGCCGACGAGAGACGAGAGAGACAGATGATACAGCAAGAAACGAAGAAAAGCAAAGATCTAGCAAGAAAACCGTGGAGATTCACTCAATCCGCATTCAACTTACTTACACATCAATGCTTGACCTTCATCGACTGGGCCACTGTTCCCGAGAGCCTCACGCCGCCGGAAGCGCTTGTCTGTTGCATAGCTACCAAGGCAAAGCACCTCAGAGAGAGTTGCCAGCGCATATATTATGGTACCATGATGCTACGCGAAGAAAAAAAAGCGAAGAGGAAGACCAGTACACCAGGATAGATGAAATGCAACCGGCACCGAGGGAAGTTAACCAAGAAAGCCATCACCGCCCGGCAGCTCGTCGGCAGGAGACAAAGCAGCACATCGAAGGGAAGCCTAGAGGGCCCTGCACAGAACAACAACGAGCGTCGCCATATTTCTCATCCATGCTGTGAACGCCATATTGTGCATCAAAATAGAAAGCAGCGTCGTCAGCTTTTATGTCTTTTTGAAGCTCAACCTTGAAGGAACGCGTCGAGAGATGGTAGAATCTGTCATATCATGCCACATCTCGCCGCGTCCTCAATTCTATGCGCTACCCCCCGAAGTAGGGGGAAGGCCTCAAGAGGGGCCCAAGGGGCCGCCTCCGCTTCCTTCCAGCTGCCTGGGTGTCCCCTAGAGGCCTCCGCCGTAGGTGGAAGGCCTCGAGAGGGGCGCAAGGGGCCGCCTCCGCTTCCTTCCAGCTGCTTGGCTGTCCCCTAGAGGCCTTCCACCACCGAGTTCCACCACAGACCATACCACAGGGGGGGGGGGACCGTCCGGCCCCAAAATCATATATAAATACTTGTGGAGCATGGAAGGAATTGAAATTGAATGCAATGAGTAGTCTCGTCACTCATGCTGCTGCAATCGGGTAACGAAAATCACACCCGGTTTCTGCGAAGCATAACTCGATAAGAAACAATGTAAAATGTATGCAGTAAGAAGTTAGTAATTCCTTAGTCCAAGACCGTAATCTTTGAGATGACACGACAGAAACCGCCTGCGCATTTGTTGTGCGGAGACCAGAAAGTGCTCTGACAGTGGTGATTCGCGGAGCACTCCTTCACGGTGTTTCCGTCTTCCTCCACATCCTCGATATCACGCAAAGTCTGCACCATCAAAACAGTCGGAGTCTCGTGGTAGAGCTCTACAGGAATCGTCGCCAGTCCGTCCTTGGATTCTACTGGATATGAACTGAAGAAGGGATGATTCTTAGTTCCTAAAAATTGGGATGCCGACTATTAGTTACACTAGCCTAGTTCCACCGAAGGGGAATAAGGTCCGGATCGAAGCAACGAATAGCTGCAAATCAATACTAATAATGCTTTTACTATAACTTACACTTCGACTCCAACAATACAAAGCAGAGCCGTAAAAATTGCACATCGTTAACCAACATGTCGTTCTTGCTCTTGAATTCGGCTGTTCCGACCGCAACACCACCACAGCTAGCTCTGTAGTTGACTACCATCGGCGCAAATGAAGGCTCCAATGAACAACCAGAAGCCACGTACAAATCGCTCAAAACGCCAGCGTCTCTCTTATGCATAATCGTATACTCCAAAGCTCCACCCTTCTCCTTTTCGCATTTTTCGTACTGGTTGCACTCTTGCCGCCGGAAATATGAACGAAGAGCAATACTAAAATGAAGAAACAGCAAGAACGAGGTAAGTAGGCATCTCATCAAAAATTCACCTAGCTGTAGCGGTGCAACAACTTTTCTGCTATTCGTCTTCTTTTGCCGATAGTTTGTGTATTGAAGTATGTTGCAGTTGCTCTTGTCCAAGAAAAGCACGAGGTATCAAATAGCAAGGATAATATTCCACCACCATCTCGCATGTATTGACAACAACTCCTTGTGTTTTTTCAGTTCGTTGTAGATGTGATCAGTACTCAAGCCTTTCGTAAGGGATTGTAGGCAGTGTAGCGACATTCGCTATTGAAGAAGCACGCCTGTTCGCATTCGTGTTCGCTCTCGATGTGGTACGTCGTCTGTAACGGATATAGACACGGCTCGCAATCGCTACACATGAAAACCATCGGTTCTCGAGGGACGCTCGAATAGGATGCCACAAGCCCCTTTTCGTTGGTCTTCAGTGCCGTTCCCTGGACATTTTTCTTTGACGGCTCTGCTGCAGCTGCAAATATCTCCTGCAGCTGCGTAAGCGCTAGTAGGCACCATAGCGCCCGTTGGCCAAGTGCCAACATCGTTGAGGCCGCTTTCAGTCTTCTTCAGGAAGTGCTCTAGCGAAGCCGAAAAATAATAATCGAATTTGTGTGCAATGTGACGTTTATTCATTCGAGCTTCTGAAAACTGCGTAGGTAGAGGACCTAAAAGTAAAACTAAAAAGTCAATCATGATCTATGCAAAAGCAAAATGAGAATTGCATTCATGGAACATCTTCGAAGGCATCATGACATAAAAATGATGAAACAGTAACAGGTATTCTTAAATAAAATAAACATGTTTCGCTTCGTTCCCACTCTTTGTGAATCTCCCTCGAAGAACTGGAGATTTGATGTCGCTCGCCTCTAGTTGTTTGGCGTTTTTTTTCACAACCATTTGTAGAAGAGGCTGCGGTTTTCTCGTTCTAAAAAAGATAAGTACTGTTAATCATTTTCTTTTTCTTCATCAGGAATTCGCAATACTGCCATGCAGATCAACAGGATGTTGATCCAACGTTACCCTGCTGAAAAACAGCTTCCGTCCTCGGAGAGCGGGACCTGCTTCTCCCGCAACAGCGGTCTCATTTTTAAATCGGTGGTCGTGTTGCATCACGAAGCAGGGGTATCATGATCGGGAGATGGTGAATATTGGAAGAATCTTGAACAGGCTATTGAACAAAAAGCTGCAAGTCTTATTGAGAAAATCGTTGTTTTCAATCACGAACTGCTCTACTTCGGCGTACTGCCTGGTGTCACTCATCATCTATTTCATCCCTTTGATGACCAAGGAAACACATGTACTACTTGATGAAACTCTAACAATCATATAAATAGGTAGGAAGATCGTACACACAGAGGATACAAATTGGTGGCGTCGCGCCAGCCCTTGGTGTTCTTTTTCTAGCTACAAGGAAAATCTGACATGAAATATAATATCTGCATACTAGTACTAGTAGAAATAACAAAAGTCTTAGTATCTTCAACTTTATCTATGCTTTCAGCGAACTTTCAAGAAGCCGCAAATCACGCATCAAATCTTATCATCATCTATTAAGTCTAGTGTAAGTGTTTGAAGAAAAAGCTTTCTCTTAATCTCGGTTGGTGTTCGTCACATGCCCTTGAGTGATACGAGCACCTTTGTTGAACTACCGCCCACGTCTGAACTACCGCCCACGTCTTGACATTTTTTGAAAACTCGAGAACGACAGTGTGGGTCCTAAAAATGTGCTAGGCCCGGGCCTGAGACGGACCAAAGAACAAATTTCTTCTTTATCCTCGTCGATAACAGGAATTAACTTTACAAATCTAAGAAGCAAACACCAAATGACATAGAAGTTGGGTGACGACTACGCATAGGCGAATGATAAGTCAACATGGTGCATCGACGCTTCAGGTGGCTGTATGTAAGAGTAGTTGAACAAATACAAATTGTACGTGCTCTATGATAATTGATCACATAGTTGTGCTTATAGATATAGGTGAGGTCGCGTCCCCGACTGCTCGCGAAAAAAAATGGAATAGGAAAGGACCTTATATCGATCGTGTCTTCGAGCGGAAGGAGGAGCGGACTCAGCAGCCTGTTGGCTCCGCATGCCCTAGAAATGATCTCAAAATACTCACACCAACAATGACAGATATTCGATGCAAATCGAGATATCAAGAATTAATGATCAGCAATAAAAATTAATACTCTATTTGGTATAAATGACGACCATGATGTAAATAAAAAAACATTATAACATGACTACTAGTCTGCTCTTAAGTATCGAAAACATGTTCAAAAAATCAAGGAGATTTTTATGAAGGCACCCTCAGTAGACGTGAAAAAATTTTAATCCTGGACAATTCCGATTGTTTCACGACAAAGCGAGATCGACCTAGAAGATACTCAATTTCATCTACCTTCGTGATTCCTCGAGCGTCGTTAGAGCTGTGAGCGAATGCGAATTGCTGGTGTATCTGTGATGTTTACTGATGATGGTTTCAAAGAGGAAACAATGGTGCTTAAACCTCTTGCGTCTTCCAAAAATACAATCATGATCTGCTCGTATTCAAGTTCAAGAAACTCTTGTTCCTAAAAAATTCTATTGCGTCTTCACTTCCCGGCTTTCGATGACACTTGCTTATCCTTTTCGTATTTCTCGAGTACCCTATGCGCCAGAAAGAGGGCAATGATGCAATAGGACAGTGGATTTGCGTCCAAATATGCCTTCATCTTGTCCACAAGCGCAGTCACCTGTTTATTGATTCACGTTGGTTCGAAGCTTGTGTAAAAAAAGGTGTGTCTCAATTGTTGTACGCAAGACGATGACCACGACGCTACTTGGGTACTAGGTCTACGTGTAGCAAACATGAAATCCTTAAAAAAATATCAACCAATTTAACATTATATATATAAATATAAATATCGAGTACCTGGGGGGTGACTAGGGCTCCTGCACCAAGTGCAGTGCTCATGATCGTGCTTCCAATAACGGTACTTCGGAGAAAGTTTTGAGGCTGAAAAAATTCCACAAATGGTTTCTCTTTGCCCTTGGGCTGGAGGCAATAACCTGGAGGGGTAAAAAGGGTGCTCTTGATGAACAAGAAGATACCTACTTGTGTACAACACATCGAACAATACGTCGCGTGGTACCGAAACCGGAACGTAAGTGGCCCAACGCAACGCGTTTGTATACTCTAGTCTACGAAGAACCGCGCAAACAATCGTTTTTTACGCACATTTATGAGTAGATTTATCACACTCTCGTCAATTTGTCAGCCTAGCTGTATGATAACTATTGTCACAAGCCCACAACTACTAAGAAGTAGATGTACAACATGTACCTCGGTATTCATTTCCGGGTGCTGAGAGCACGCAGGCTGAAAAGACGGTTATGAACATATTGAAGAAGCGTCCTGTGTTCGTTTGTGCGAATTGCGGATTTCTTGATATCATCATCGTTGTCACATTGTTTCGCACGATCCCATACATGATATCACGCAGAACCTAGTCGTGATGGGTATTAAGGAACCCATGTCATGATGTACTTGTAGAACAACTTCTACTTGTCTCTTAAGTCAACAGAAGAACATACTTACACACGATGACCTGAAGAATCTGCTCTTCCTTTTTCCTAAGTAGACTTTCCTTTCCGTGACGAAAAAAAGATTCTGAAATTAAGTTTCGGTGGTCTTCTTGCGGGAAAATACCGTCGGCAAAGCACAGCAAAGAATACCGTCGGCAAGTATGCTTGATAGAGGCTGCTTAGCTCGATCGGAAGTCCCATACTTTTTCGGTATCGGTAGTTTGTGATCGGAAGAGTCGCGGTTGTAAAAACTGCACCGGTTACGGTGCCCCGAAGAGCAGGTGAAACGTCTACCATGCTCATGATCACATTCACGGCCTCGAAGAATGGAAACTTCACGAAGTTCGTGGGCAATGTCGTCTGAAGAGGAGGCACATTGGATTTGGAACAAGGATACAATAGAATAGATACGTATTACCGAGAATTGATGAGGGGAATGCAGCGACCACGCGTCGGTAAATTGTACTAGACGCCTAGCCCTAGAGGACGCTCGGCATCTGATGATGATGTCTGCCCTTGTACCTAAGATTAAGAACTACTGTCCCAAACAACAGAAAATTTTGGGAAGATTACCATTACACGCTAATAAGAACTGCGTCATTATTACCTGGAAGAATTTAGCGATGACTTCGAAGGAGACTTCCTCCATTGCTTGTTGAAGAGGTATTCTTTTGACGAGGACGCGATTTACAATGGGTTCCGACAAGGCTGACAAAATGGCACCAACTACCGCCCCAACCGCTCCTTGCCCGGCTGCCGCGACTACGCGACTAAGCACGCCTACGTCTACCGCAGGTCCACTCATCTTGTTTTTTAGTCGAGGACGTTAGAAGCAGTTTTTCCACGTTATATAAAATATTTATATTCTGACAAGTGTTGAAGGGTGGGGAGCACAGCCGACGGATGGTCGATTTTGACCAGGAAAGATTGAAGATGGTTTGTTTGTTGTTGAAAAAGAAAATGGAGGCGCAAAATTCACATCACAAGAATGGAAAAATGTTGATGATGTTCCCACTGCTGGTGTCAGCTGAGTAGGTGTGCATTTGGAGTCCAAAAATCTATTTCTATCCGGTTTGAGAAAATTATAGCTTGAAAATGAAGAGTCAAAAAACAACAAGAAATTTGCAGACACAAGACGTGCCTTCTACCATGTTTACTCTTTTATGATCGAATATGAAGGGGCTGAGGAAATAAACCGACGCACCTGCTTCTTGCTTCATCAGAGCCGCTAGTACTCCAAGACATCTGGTGACACAACAAAAAATCTGCCGGAACCAGCCACCGACAATTTTCTTTCATCGTCCTTCGCTAACACGTAAAGAGATGTAGAATTCTAGCTGTAACACTCGTCCGCCTAGATCCGATTTAAGAATGTCAATCACTCTCGTCAGTAGCAGTTGGCTGCACATACCTCTCATCGGCTCACTCTCTCTCTCTCTCTCACCGACGCTTTGATCATACAAAAAACGTAAAGGAGGAACTTCTCAATCTGAGATGTACTTTCTCTGACTCCACTGACTCACGTGGATAAGAAAAGTCATCGTCTTGGAGAACACAGGCTCAAGTAGTGAAACATGTCGGACTCCGCGGGACAGAGTAGAAACCTAAACGAACACTTCTGGATCTGCCTCATGTATGTTGTATAGGATTGTCCACTGAGCAATTCCTTCTACATCGTCGTCCCCATGGCATATTATCATACTTACATTTCTCATTTCTCTCGAGGATATGCTTGCTCCGTTTCTGTCATTATAAGCTCAACTTCGTCAACAACGAAAACTCATATTACGACTGTGACCTACTTTTTCAACTTCATTTTTGAAAAATATGTGAGAAGGACCTTGAAAAGCCACTGTACACCTACATCTTCCTTACGCCGATAAAAATCCTAAAAAGAAAAAAAGGGGGTGGTATAGGTATCCCAGTTTCAAAATAGTACGCATTCTTGTCGTCTGTGCAACAGCAACTAACACCCTCTACAATTCCTTTCCAAAGCCTCGTAGTGGACTCGTCGACATCGACTTCACTATCATTCCGTCACGAGGCAAGCCTGCAGCTTGTGAAGCACCTATTCCAGCCAGTGCTACTCTTACTCCAGCAAGAGCATCGGTCTTGTTATCTCCCACACTAGCAGCACCGGTTTCTTCTGGTACCTCCTCTTTTAGAGCTCGGCAGAATCATTTCATCTTTGTGCTTGAGTCCAACACAATATGAGAAAGTTGAAGTTCATCGAGCCTTAACGATTGCTTAACACCTTCCGGTTGTGGTTTTTTCCTCCCTTCTAGCTTTTCCGTCATGTGTGTGAACATGTCCAGCATCATCGGATTGTCACCTAGGCAGCGGTCAAGACAGCTACGCCACCCGAGCCCTTCCGCCTTGCAGCTGGTGAGGCAACCCTCCTTCGGTGCGCATAAGGGACAATTGGATAACGAACGTGTCAGCATCTCCGTCACTGAGTCAGCTTGGACACCAAGCAAGTTAGCTCTGAAACTATGCTGATCGTGCGTGGGGTATGGTTACCACAGACATCCTCCGAATAGCTTTATTTTCTTAAAAAGGGATGATCCTGTTGGAGAAGGGGTGCCTCTCCGTTTGTTAGTAGGGGTCATGGGATAGCAATACCTCACTCCTCAGCATGATGAGAAACTAAGTCTAAGTATCCGTAAGCAACGAGTAGCTGAAAATTGCCAGGTTGTACAAAAGCTGGACACGATGCGTAGGATGAAGTCGCCGACCTGCCTGCGCAAGAGATGCACCACGACACTGGTTTGGAACACCGACCATGTTTTTGCTTCTCATTCTTGCCGGTTGTCTTTCTTTCGTCGAAAACATTGCCAGTGGTCAAAACCAATAAGCATGTAGACCTTAGATAGTTGAAAAAAATACTTCACAAGAGATGAAAAAAATCCTGATCACAGGTGCACACACCAATAAAAACAATTGGCAAAAGATTCGGAAAATAGTGTCAGTTCCCGGTCGATGATGCGAATTTCACACGATATAGAAGGAGCTTGAGCATTCTCATAGAAGCAAGTACCTCTAATATGGTGAGGCATTTATCTTTTCCTTTTCTTCACCACTCTTTGGAGTGAACAACACGATCTGCCGGCACAGCGCTGCACATGTCTGTGTTCCTCAAGGGCAGATCGCATGGTCCTACAGCCACCAAAAGAACCAGTCTTGTTCCAGCAGGAAGATGGGTATCAGGATGTGAGGACTAACCCTCAGATACCAGAGTATGCATATCATGCGTATGATCCTTTGAGCAAGTAGTAGTATCAGAATGAAGACCTTCTTCAATATGTTCATAATTCAAGAGGAAGTGGAAAATTCGATCTTCTATCATATGCTTCTTGTTCAAGTTCATTATTTACAATCATACAGCAATAGCACGGGCCAAACCGGACTTATCAACCCAGACTCGCAATTAAAGCGAGCAAAGCCGAGAGGACCGTGACTCCGCCAGCCTGATGCAAGACCCCAAGGTGTGCAGGGACACAGTGCAGGAGCGTCGTGATTCCGAGTCCGATTTGGCCAAATACTGCCACGGGCAACGCGTAGCCTGCCCAAAAAAGAGCTTGTGGGGATACCAAAGCTCGCCACTTTCGCGCAGTTACCGAGAGGGCAAGCGCTGATCCTGCCGAAAAATAAGCAAGCATGCGGTGATTGAATTGCACGCACGCAGTGTCTTCGAACAGAATGCGAGGATCGCTAACTGCTTTGGCGTATCCGGATGTCACCTAGTGCAAAACTAGATCACGAAGAAATTATGAAGCTGGAATCTTGAATGCAGGTGCCAATATCATCAATAAAGATCATGAAGCGGGGATAAAGAGAGCTTTCGTATTCGTTTCTGCTTTCGCATACTTAATTTGGAAAGAGTGACTCATTCTCGACTTCCCATCAGGAGAAGAAATACGTGCCTAGGCTACTCGTCCACATGTGCTTGAAGATGAAAACCTCGTACAAGGATAGTACTTTGTCGGGGACCCAGTCGTCCAACATTTTCGGCCAGGTGTTGTAATCTAACCCCGCATCGTTCCCGGCAACGAACGCGCCTGATATTATCGTTGTGCTCACAATTGCAGCTTGCATAAGAGCAAGCTTTCGAAGTGCTGCGTGTCTTGAAAATGCTTTAGCGACAGTGTCCAGTCCTCCTGAACCAGCACTGGGTTTGCCAGCCAGAAGGCTGGGCGTCTGCAACACTCTCAGCCCGGTGTAAAGAACTCCACCGTAGATCGTTAGTGCAGCCGCCAGATGAGTCGCGAGTCGGTAGGCAGAAACCCGCGGAACTTTGTTATCAGAATGCGGCATGTGTTCCTTTGGGTCCACAAAACCACTTCGGACCATCCACCATCCGATGAAGGCTTGCGAAGCGCCTAGAACGAGTAGCCCACCAAGCCTCGCGCCCAACATCGGAGTCAGTGCCCGGCGATAGGCACCGAGATACAATAGAGGAAGACCGAAAACAAGCCCTAACCCTCGACCCCACATCCGATGAAACCACTCGACGAATGTCAATGAAGGAGGATCCAGTAGGGAATTTTCGAAACAAACAAAAATGAAGAATGACCTTCCAGTTGCCACGATACCGGAGGCACATTGTGACGTGCTGGTCTTATGATCATCATCTCGATGTAGTCGATGTTGAAGATTGTCTATACTATATACAAATATGTATTATTGTATCTATTAGGTGGGTAACTCTATTAATCAATAATTCTACACGACTACTAGTGAGTCTTTTCTAATTGCTACGCCTAAATAAATTCGCTTGAAGCCGTCGAGGTCCATCGTTCCAGCATGTAATTTCTTGTACTCCGGTGTTTCTTTGTAGGCTGTGAACTCCTGCTGCCATAGTTCTTCGTTTGCAGGGAGCAAGGTGCCCTGAAACTCCCATTTCGTCATGGATAGCCCTGAGCCAGAGAGTCGTGTGTAACCGCCAATCACAATCATTCCAAACAGCATGCCTGCTGTGCCTAAAAGCCACGCGCCCACCGCCGTATTTAGACTTGGCACAGAGACCAACTGCGATGAAGTTGTACAAGCTGATGACGCGGGCGCGGCTGCTCCTGCCAATGTCGATACGGTCGTGGAACCACTAGAAATCGAACTACATAAAGTCCCGCCTAAGTTGGATGCGGTCGGTGGTGATCCGTTGGAGGATGCCGAAGAAGAGCTCTTTGCACCTTCTGTTTTATATCCATACTGTACTCCTGACGTCATGCCCAGAGGCAGGTCACGATGTGACGCTGCATTTCTAGTGGACCTTGGGACCGATGCGCTCTGCGAATTCGCAGTTATTCCTGCAGCATCATTTTTGGCATCATCATGTGTACGACGTGGCTCAGCAGGTGGTGCGCTCGCCGAAGACGACGCTCCTGCGCTTGTGGTCGTAAAGCTCGCGCATTTCTGTGCGAAACGACACGCGAATTGCTGGTCTTGACTCGTCCGGGCAAATAAGCATCCGGTTTGATTCCTCCCGAGAGCTAGCTGCACCAGGGATGAAGCGGCACGATCTCGCCTTGCTGCAGAGAGTGCGAGTCCACCTCCTGTTCCAAGCCCTCGCGTCCCCCTGAATCTCACATCGATAGATAGAAGTTCGACGGGGCCTCCACATTTTTGAGGAGCAGATCGCCCGCTGCGTGGGCGAAACGAAACTCCACTTCGGTAGGGGTAGGTGGCTGGGTAACGCATCTTTTGCGTGTGTCTACATACCGCCAATATATGCAAGTAAGAGATGCTGTTTCTTCCCTTCACGCTTGTTCTTCTCGCTGTAAAAAGTCTGAATCATCAAAATCAAAACACCCGCAGTACATCGATCTGCGCCCCAAATAGAATGATCATAATCATTTTCACGCCGATTGTTTCTTTCCGTCGTAAAATGCTAAGGGTAACGCTATTTCATCCTCACCGCAGCTGACTATCTGAATTTTTCACTATGCAAGCAGTCTTTTACATCCCAATATTATTTCATAACAGGGCTTTTAATTTTATGCCGTTTATAAGGAAGGAGCACTCGGTTGCTGTCGTCGTCTACAGCAAGCTCAGCCTCGTTTCCAAAGAATTGTCTCAGACTCAAGTTCTCTCAGCAAGAAGTAGGCGCCATCGGAATCAAGTCAAGCGCAACGTTTCAAGCATCTTTGGATTATTCATCTTCTAGTTCTATCAAGCTATCTATCGAAGGGTAGTCGAGGAGCTTCTACACGCGCCTGCTCACCTCATCGAGCGAAAAGATTGGCGTGCGACTTCCTTGTTCATGATGTGATTGACGGACCACACTAATGCTATGGCAAGGTGGCGGTAGGATGAAATGTCATCTAGCTCCGTGCACGTGTTGTAACTATTCTACCCCGTTCAAAATCAACCGTGGAAATTAAGAACTGTTTCTCTTTCTGGGAATTAAAGTTGTCTGTAAAAAGTGTCTTGGCACACGCACATCTTCGTGGTCACGAAATCATCACGTTCTTGTTACTGACACGGACATGAGTATTGATTCTCTGAAAGACAATTACTAGGTCACGGACCTTTACCAATTCTAACCTGAAAGCTGCGGTGCGATTTCCCGCAGGGTATTCAGCATGCCTCTACTTATGCCGTTGATTTCTTTCCGGAAGGGTTCCAAGCCGGAGCCTTTCTTCAAGAAGATCGTCGTGGGCATTGAGGTTACGTCGAATCGGCGCTTCAAACTTTTTTTGCATTCGTCAACATCCACAACGGCAAAGTGCACGTAGTCTACTAACTCCCTATCGAGGCCAGCGTCTGCGATCTTCTTCTTGAGACGTTGGCAAGGGGAACACCACGATGCAGAAAAGATGCAGATGACGCTACTTTTCGAGTTTGCTACGCCAACATTGCATCCTCATCTTTCCTAGGAACATTTTTCCCGCCCTCGATGACTTCAGGCTCAGTTTGTTTCTGATTCTGCTTGAAAGAGAAAATAAATGAAGCCAAGTACTAATGTCAAGGTTCTACCTGTCGAGGTGGAGGATGCCCTAGCTGTACTTGTAGATAAGCCATAACCTTCTCTCTTACGAGCGCTTCCAGCTCTTCCTCGTTCTCCACATGCATCAGCCCTTTTGGACCGGCACCGATTCGCACTGCGACGGCATTGTCCGGCGTCGCCCCACGTTTGTCTCCTGCTCTTAGCGAGAAATACTAGCCGGCATAATGACCGAGTGCGAGCATTCATGGCCACCATTGAATGCGAGCAGTGGTTCATTCCTACATGCATGTGCTCCTTTTTGCCTTCTTCGTACTTTCCTTGCGATGACTCTGACCCGCGAGGAAAAATGTGCATGGTGCACTTGAAGAAATTATCATATCACTCGCGCACAAGTGCAACATATCAGCGAATTAAATAACTACCAGATGTACTACCCATCGACATGTGCTACTGATGTATTACCTCTTCATCCTCTTGTTATTAAATAATTAGTCGTATTAGGCGTAAACGTGAAGCCTTAATTTTCCAAAGTCCTCTGCTCTGCCAGGTGCGAAGAGAACCTCCGTTTCATTCAGACAGATCGACACGTCGCCATCACAAAAATTCACGATGCATGTGCCCTCCTCTTCATCGACTTCTGCAACAGTGCCACTAAACCCCAATTAGCGACGGCACTTGTTATATTTTTTTTAGTCCTCTCTTACGACTGCTTCATGCAGCACGCTCCAATTTCTATGTATAAGTTTAAGTCAAGTAATGACATGTTGTTACAGTTACTGTTACAGTACTCGGATAAAAATATAAGAGTAGTTTCTAAGGTTTCGCAGGGCGCATGGAACACATGGAGTAGCATGGAGCAGGTACTCCATGCACTCCATGCGTGAAATTTTGCGAGGCGCCCTTCAGGCGCCTCTCATCTGTCAGAGTATACACGCCTCCAGCTCGGTCCCCCAGGGAGGCACCTCAGGCGGCCAATCCGCCAATCCCATCTCCGACTGCTACGCCGAGCTTCCGGGCCGACGCGCTCACTCGCGGCCCGGGCCCGGTGCCCTCAGGCCGCCCAGGCAGCAATGCAGCTGCAGCGCCGCCGGCGACGTCGCGACCCCTGGGCGCATTACGTCCAAGACAGTGCTCCCCGTGCGTCTGGCCTATCAACCAACCCTCACAGCGAAGACTCCCAAGCCACTCACTCGCGGACGGGGGCTCTTCAGGCGGCCAAGGCATCAGCCTCAGCGCCGCCGGCTGCACCCCTCGACGCATTGATTGCCCATGGTTGGGGCTACAGCTCCCCGCCTACCCTCCAACTCCCCGAGGGCTACAACTCCCCGCCCACTCACTCGCAAGCTCGTTCCCTTAGCTCAGGGCCCTCCCGGAACCAGCTGCAGCGCCGCCGGAAACGTCACCCCTTGACACAGCAGTCACCAAGCGTCCCCCCGGGCGTCTAGCCTATCAGGCCCAACTTCGGCGGGGCATGCTCCACGCGTGCCCGTCCATTACACGCTTGCGATGCACTCCATGCGTGGGCAGGCTGCCGGCGCTCCATGTACTCCATGCCACTCCATGCACCATGCGCGCTATAAACTACTCTGGGATAATAACTTTTCTGAGATGTACTTGTTCAAGAGGAGAGGACAGAAGATCTCGTCATCAGTATGTCTATGTGCTTCCCCGTCCTGCGACAGAATAGTCCGTGATATAATAGGGCAAGGATGCAAGAATCCTGATGTCGTAGATAGGTTGGAACGAATGCGCTTCTGTCGTGCGGGAACGCATTCTTATGATCGACAGTTCTACTACTTGCTGTTTGTTTGGTGAGATAATATACAGGACTCAACATGGGTTGTCCGCCTTGCCGCGGTAGCTGTGGAATTTCGCGACAACCTCGTGGCCTTTTCGCCATTCAATCGCGCCAATGCGTACAGCCATGGCACTGTCCGGCGTCGCGCCGCGCTTGCTCCCCTTTCCGAAGTCTTCCGCTCTACCTGGCGCAAACAGAACTTCATCCGCAGACAACTCGACAGAGACGTCTCCGTCGCAAAAATTCACCGTGCAAATTCCTTCTTCATCGTCGATATCCGCAACAATTCCACTAAACCAGGGATCATCGTCTTTACCACGGTACGCATCAAACTTTGCAACCACCTCGTCGCCGATCCCCAGTGCGTGCGGCAGATCATAATCATTCATCCTTGAAAATATTGTTACGAATTCGACATACATTACTTTATATATAATTTATTTACAAAGTAACTTTTGTGCTATGTATTCTAAATTCTAACTAAGGCCATAAATCAACAGGTGGAAGCTCCGCAATGCAATGTGGATTGGCACAGACACGAAACATCATAGCTGTGAAGATAAGAGGACAGCTTTTGTTGCGACACAAGTCACAAACACAAGAAGTGTCATCGTCAATCATACATATCTAGTTGCAGACAGCTTGTTTCAACAGCCGCATCTAACGTCGCCGTCGGTGAGATATGATGGCACATGAAGGGTGGGCTTCGAGGACTACGACTTCCTGAACAAGTAAAAATACATCATGTCACTATCCGGTGTCTCGTCGGAGACGAATTGTCAGACCCCTCTGCACCCTCAGCTAACACGAGAGTAGCCCGAGCTATGATCACCAGCCTGAAAGGACAAAACGGTGCGGTCGGCTCCTCCGTCTCGCTGCAATTCATGCATGCCCTGGAGGTCGTATACAAAGGCTCCTGGAAATCCACGCTCTCATACTCCTACACAACATCATGGAACAACTATTTATAAGCGGCACCTTTGCGCTTGTTTTTGCTTTGTTTCTATGCTGTGGCTTTTTTTATCTCGCAGCACAATAGATACAGGTAAAGGCTTGTATGCTATGTTGCTGTGACGATCTTTCTTGGAAGAGTTTTCGGCTTTTAGATAAACCATTTCAAGTACTTGCTCAGCTCAACTCTATAACGATATGTCCATGCATCATCTACCGTCTCAACCCTCTGGATAGAAAACTTCCAAATAAGCAGTTACGGCAAGAATGCGTAGGGAGTACAGATTAGATCAGAGCTATCATGTGATCTACGTAACCAAATATTAATTATTAAAGAGCTAAAAAAAAAAGCAACAACGACCACGCCAAACTCTCAACCTCCCACTCCCGAACCCCCAACCAGATGAACTTACAAACGCAAGAACTTTAACGAACTTATACACTTACGAATTAGTCATGAGCTAGTAAGTGAGCCTGTGTTGAATATATGTTGAACCTAAGAACTTAGGAACTTCCTACAACGCACCACCCACGCACTTAAATTCATTTTTTGGACCATAAAGCTAAAAACTTTGGGACTTTGTCGCAAAGCTTTAAACTGAAGCCCCAAACAAACTAGAAAGCGCGAGAATGAGAGGGCTTTTGACTTTATCGAAGGGAAGTAAACTCTTAGAAAATCGCTCGCAAAGTTCTTATCTTTCTTCAAAGGACGCGAATTTTAAATTTGGGCAACTTCTGTAATCGATTCTATGTTGATCATAGATACAATCATCTTGCTCGTCAAACTCAATGACGAGAAACTTCTGTATCATTATTTATTATTATGTCTGCGCGTGGCATTACCGCCTCGCACGTGTCGCGCTCGCGAGCGCTCGTGCCATCTGTCACTAAGGACGTTGATGTAAGGGCACTAGGGACCTTCCTGACGACCTGGTGGCTGTTTTGGGGTTACTGGGAGGAGTGCGTGCTATTACACGCTACGTTATCTAGCCGCTCTCACTTCAGATCCATCTTCTCCCCGTATCCAGCTATAACGCGCCATCGAACACAATCCGCAAGTCGCGCGCCTTCGCCGCCGCTTATCCGCGTCGCGCTTCACTTTCCTGTAAGCACATTATCACTTCGTTCCAGCAGTGACAATTTTCGGTTTACATTGATCTGTAGACGTAAAACCTCTCCAGTGAACAATTTCATTGAAGCGTAAGCCCTCTGTTTATCTGACGATGAGTACCACAGTCCCATTGTTCTGTCAGAGTAGTGCACCGTCTAGGCGGCCAGTCACACACACACACACGCACACACCTCTAAATCGATCCAAGAGCATCAGTATCTGTTTGCCAGTGGTCACTACTGGCTCAAGATCCAACGGATGAGCCTGATTTCAATGCCAAATGACTGCTCTCACTCGTCGCCTTGATCATGATCGATGCCGTTCCTTGTCTTGAACTCTTGTTAGTTGCTCGCGTGATCATCGTTTGAACTCAATGAGTTCCAACATGAATGAGCTGCAAGATCTCCCAGATCTTGAGCTGCACTATGACCCTTCATGATATCCCAATGACATTGAACCCATTTTGGTACCATTTCAGGGCCTTAGACAGTCAGTGATCACCCGGCACGTCCGTTCTGGTCGTCTTTCTGTTAGATTGCCACTCTATTGATTCCACTTGCTCTCAAGGAAGAGCTTCGTAGTGCGCTTGGATGTGTTCGGATGTTCCAACAGTATCTTTATTAGCTAAAACTTGACTTTCTTGTCATGTCATAATGTTTGAAGCCAAAGTCAAACGGGAATATGAGACAAAAGCGAAACCTGGTCGCAGTTTGCGGGGCCGACCACTCACCTCTGCAGCAAGATTATGAGCGAACCAGACACAGCGATGAAACGAGTTCTGTGATGGATAGCACGTCTTGTTCTGCTCGACTCGACCTCAATCTATCGGGCCAAAAAATCAAAAATCATAAACATTTAGACTACAACATACAACAATATCCTGGCTCTATTTTTCGCCAGCACACACACCTTGCTCTAAAGGAAAAGGTGGAGGATAACGAATAAAAAATGGAGCAGCACAACCGGAAAATTTATTTTGGCCACTTCTTCTATTGTATATTCGCCTATATTGGTGTTGTTTTAAATTTTGCATTATCTATCACTCTAGGTAAAGCTGCGACATGGAAATTTGTTCTTCGTTGCCACCTAGTAGTTCTGTAGTTGCACGATCTAAAATGCCTTAATATGTCATATGAGTAGATCTAGTAGACTCAAATAGATACGTCACACACATAGACATACGCCAATAAAATTCATAAAATGAGACCTGGACACTAAGACCAAGACATGGGAATGCGGCGGAACAAAAACGGGACTCCAGTCATTGATCGATAATACGATGATTAATCGAAAAAAAGTCTTGCTGGAGGTTTTTAAGTTTCTCGATCAAGATCTTCAAGCCCGAGATAGAGAATCATTGGACACCTGTCGACGACCCCCCTAATGCGAGGTGACAAAGTCAGTGTACATTTCTCTATGAAAAGTTGTGCAAGTATCAAGTACTTACGTAGCAGGATTCGAAGGAAGCACTTTTCAAGCTTCAACAAACATTTTATCCAACTACAAACTACCAAGATAGCGCACAATTAGTAGTGCATGCTGCTCTGTCGTGTGATAGCCGACGTCTATTTCAAGCGAAGAACAAGAGCTCGGTGGCTTCATAATACATCAAAAAGACACTTGATTTCTTGTACTTAGCACGAAGGAATGGAAATGTTGTTCTGGTAGAATGTTCAGTTAACCTTTAAGGAGATCAAAATAAGAAGCAAAAGCAAATCAAGTCAGAGCCTGTAAATCTCTATCAAATAAACGATAATACGGACACGGAAAATACATCAAAATCGAGATGAAACAAATGATCAGCGTCGGTCTCCAGCTTGAATCATGCGTCTTAACACTACTTCATTCAAAAAAAAGTCTTAATCTTCTTGTTCGTGCAAGCAAGTGCAATCGAACACGACGCGGGAAGTTGATTATTTCTTCATGGCGACGGCACGGGTGAGGACTCCTCTGTTTCGGTTGGGGACGCTCGCAACAGTGACGCGGGAGAACTATTTGTGCCGTCGGGCGACGCACCAAGACCACTCATTGAGGAAAATGAGTTCCCACCTCCTACCCTTCCAGAGGCAGGAGTACGGCTCTTCGTATCACGTGCTTGAGGTCCCGCGGTGCCATTCCACGTCTTGGAAACGGAGACGGGCGCTCCGGAACTAGTTACACCTCCCTGGCTAGTAGTACCCTCAACAACTGCGTTAGCATGCATAGTCGTAGTTGCATCGTTCGCGGTAGCAACTAGTTTGTTGCTAGTGGCAGTCGCGCCGAAGCGTGCGTGTGCGCCGAGTGTCCCTGCGGATTCTCCCACACTGCTCAATCCCATGGTTCCTAGAGAATTCTGGGCTGCATGATCACGTCTTGGCGACCCTGTCCTCACTGGACTTTTTGAGCGTGTCCCATTCTCTTTATTCGTGGTGAAGCTCCTCGTTCTCTGCGGAGGGGTGGTCTCGCGTGCAGTTGCCAGCCAGTCCATGGGTAGATCCGAGTTTACATAGCTGACGCCTAACCGGACAAGACGCGTCGTCTCTGCCAGTGTATCGACACTATCACTAGCCAACCAGACACCTAGGATGCAGTTCGAACTAATTTCTCGCATTTTGTCCGCGCGCGCGGTTGAAAGCTCCGGTTCCCACTGGATGTAGATGCCGTCGAGAGATATTGAAGGCGTCACGCGGAGCAACGGCGCAATGTCATGAACAAGAGAAAAGTTCATTTTTCCATCTAGGGATGAGACCATGCTGCCGGCACTTTTTCTCCCTTGAAAAAAGTGCTAGGTAGAAAAATGATCCGGCTACGTGGTACCAAGAAAGTGATGGGAGGAAAAACTCTATGCATAAATGTCTTCGCGAAAAGAAAAGTCGTCTCGCCAATGCAAATATTCGCCGTAGGAGTCCGGTTCGCCTACTCGATTTGTCAGCAGCAGCAGATCGGGTCGATCCCACTCTAAGTTATTCACCAGTTTATTTCCATGGTTTTCTCCGACTGCAGACGAGGTATTGGTTGCTGTTGTAGACTGTGGCACCTCTACCTGCTGTTGGCCTAAAAACGAGGATGAGGCCGTGGCCATGTGCGCGGCTGTTCTGTCCTTGGGAGGCGGGCCGGGTGAATATTCTGTGCGTTGGGCTTCTCCTGGCACCGCTGCACATCCTAGTAATGCCCCAATATCTCTCTTGTGGACGCTCGACTCCCGCTGTTGCTGTTGGCTCGTCCCAGACGTTCCAGCAGCCGGAGCCAGGAGTCCGCAGGCACGCCTAGAAATGCCATTGATATTTGGGTCATCTGAACGTGGAGGAGGTGAGTTGTGTAGAGACGGAAAAAGCGGTGAGGGCGGAACGTCCTGGCGAACGACCACGTCTACCTGGTCTCCTATCGGGGACGACAGTTGCCGCGCGACGTGCAGTTCATTGTCGCTTGTGCTCCAATTCCCCACAACTAGTGTTTCATGTAGCTGCCCCATGGTGCTCCCTCGTGCCTTAGGATCGAACACCAGTCGAGCGGCCGAGTCCGAGTGGGCCGCTCGACCACCCTCAATATCGGAGAGCGATTGCAGACCTTGGTGCAATCTGAGACCCGCAGCGCCCTCATCTCCCTGGTGGAGTGACCCTAGCATGTTTGCTCGTCGCGCTTTCGCTACGGTCGTGATTTCTTCGTTCTGGCTCTGAGTCTCTTTTTCACTGCATTGACCAAACGAATAACACACGTTTTCCGTGTCTGTATTCCACGCCGAAGACGTTGAAATAGAAACAGAATCTGCGGCACCGCCTGCTGACCCCGAGAACCGGATATTGGTGCTGCTACTACTACCTCCTTCCTGCTCATTGGAGTGCACGCGCCACTTTTCCAGTACAACTTCTCCCGAAGGTATGTTGTTGACGACGAGGTTCGTGTCCTTGTCCGTCTTCTTGTCAAAATCGTTTTCGTCCCGAGGACTTTTTAAAGATGCAGCGGCGCTTCCAGCATTTACAGATGCAGTAGAGGTCTTGAACGCCATTTGAGCCTCATCTCCCTCGCTGTCTTCTAGACAACCAAGGGCACCCACGTGGGACGCTGTGCCTGCCCCATTGGAGGGTGCCTGCACCTCTTCTTCTTCCAAGTGCTTCTCGAGTTTTCGATCCGCTGACGAGGTTGCTTCTGCCTCGCTTATTCCTCGCCTCTCTGCAGCTTGTGGAGGATATTCTCTACTCAACACACTTGTCTGGTGCCGCACATCAGCAGTTCTTCTAGTGTTTTCTGACGTCCTTTTGATGTTTTTGAGAATGCCTCCTGCCACGGCGTTTCCTGTAGCGGTACCACTTGAAGTGCACGAGCTGTCACCCTCGCCAAAAAAATCGTGGTCGTTCTTTGAAATATCATCGTTCTCACCGAGGTCGGGTACCATCTTGATCTGGATTTCGGGAGGTGATATCTGCTCGGAGAAAAGGCTTCCTCCTCGTGATGATCTGCTGCTACTTCGTGAACGGCTCCTGTTTGTCCTCCGCAAATCATTGCTGTCCTCCGGTATATTAGACGAGGACCCTTTGAACAAATATTCTGGCAAGGCCATGAAGAATCATTTCAAACTATTTTTATGACTTCCGAAGTACTTCGAGTACTACGCGGAGTCTTCCTTGATGTTCCCGTCTAGTCCTTCTCCCTTGAAAACAACACAAGTATCTATCGTTCTTATAGCATCTATCTAAGTATATTGCAGCTGCCGAGTTGTACTAGGAGTGGTAGTGGATATTGATTTTACTAGTGCTAATCAAGAACGATCCGTAAGTATAGACGGTGGAATCATTATCTCGCCTCCGCGACTTCGAGCTCCACGATGGGCTCCACGACATGCTTTGGGCGTTAGCGATGGCGTCGGATCATTCTCAACTGCATCCTGGAGGTCTAGTGAGAGATCCACCCCATTAAGTTCGTCGAGAAGCGGCTGAATCTGTTGTATGATAATGCTGATGAACAAGTTGTACTTGCATGTGGTGGAAAACGAGAAAAAAATTGAAATCATGATCATCAATTCCAATTGAGCAATATTTTTCAGAGACAACAGAAAGGCGTTGTAGTTGTCTTCCGTCATCATCAATTCCAAATATCGCGCTTGAAATCGTTATCAATAAAATTCTTCGCGAGAACACCTTCGCGTCAGCTTCAGCAGCGTTTTTGATAAAGATTGGTGCCAACGAGAGCGCAATCATGCAATGGGCATAAATATCGTATTCATAAATGTAGGTACCTCTGCAGCCCATTGCTTCGCCAATTCACCCATGACGTAGAGGTCAAATGACATGATAACCCCAATATTCTTCACAAGGGTTAGATCGGATTTCAACAACTCGATCAGGCGATATACCTTATATCTTATTTTATTTTACGACTACGTTCGCGACTTTTGAATTTGGTTTTCTTTCGCATGAGTAGCCTAGACTAGATACGTTGATTGTTCAGATGCATTCTTCACCTGCGTCGCCTCCCACTTCACCACTTTTTCTAATCCGCTGTAACTGCATCATCGATTTGGACAACTTTTGGTATAGGAGCATCACGCTAGTAGAATCTCCAATCACAATCAGCAGCTGCCTGCAAAGGCAACCTTGAATAAATTGTAAGCCAATCCCCCGCCTATCTACCATCAACTATGACCAAGAAGTAGTACAGTGATCATTCCTGGTGATTGTCCGCCACCTGTTGCGGGACCGCATTTCAACTCGATTACTAGCTTTGCGCCGTCGCCTAGTTCTCCAGCTGACGAGAGAACTTCTGTCAACAACGGCGGCCGCACTCCAGATCGGAGCGGTGTTTTCATCACTTGACGGACGAAAATGAACCAAGAGACGATTACACAAATCCACTCTAGAGCTAGCGGAAAGACTCCGAGCTAGTAATTCTAAAAGATGAAGAGTTAGTACTTTCTAGCTATGCTCCTTTTTTAGTTTTTGTATTGATTCAGAAAAATGAATCACAGCACGACTATGCGCGGTTGTGTTTACTGATGTAGGACGTCAAATCTCATCTTCAGTCGCTAGTCCTATTACATCTTCACATTTTTTTTGCAGCTCCGTCCACGGCATAATCTACTTGTTTATCATTCGCTACTGTATCTAGATCGACCAGTTCTAGTACGAAGACGAACTCAATTATAAATGTGGCGGCTTCATCAAGTTCAACAAGCTAAAAAAAGTAACCTGTTTTCGTGGCGATCTTGCTTGATGCAAATATGACGCATAACCAACCATACAATCAAGCTCCCCCACGTCCTTGCTTAGGTTCAGCTTTTGATTCCCGACGTCAAGGCCGAGCCGGCGAAGGTTGCTGTCGTGATTCAGAATGATTTGCCTTAGAGCGCGAAGGGACAGCAGGAGGTCCTTCACCACGAGGAAGAGCAGCAAGTGGATCATGACTAAATAAACTAGGTCTAGAGCTATAATCATGGTGCTAGTTGAGGTTCTTTAGACACGTGCTCCAAGCCAAAAAGAGTTACTCGTCACAGAACATATGAATTTCATGATTCGCGTCAGAAAGAAGATCAAGATGGCCCGGCTTCATCAAATCAAAGTTCTAGTTCTTCCCTTTTTTCTCTATTTCTATGCTTCATAACTTTCCATCCCTTGTACAAATAACGTCGCACTCGCAGAAAGTAAGACCGGCTGACCAGCTCAGCTCATAGGCAGGCAGAGAGTTTTCGACAGGCCGTGCGTGCTCGCTGCCCTGCTTTCCGTTTCCGATATGAAAGCCACGATGTGAAACGACGCAGCCAGCGGTTTCTAGTACAGAATGGATTTCGAGTCGCATTTTCATCTGGCGATTCATTTATTTCTTCTTGTGTATCATGTAAGATTCCTCTTAAGACCGAGTGTATGTGAGATTCCTCTTGATACTGAATGCGATTGTGAAAAATGCAGCGCCAAAATGTATTTGTACGTGGGTTCAAGGATGCGACAGTGTCGTAGAGCCAGTGTATCTCCGCCTGCAGTTGATCACTAGTGTTTGCCAGGGGGCTAGGTATCTGCTCTCGTGCCTGGCTAACTTGCCGATTCATGGCGGACCGTAAAAAGGACGAGGACTGACAATTAAGCGTCAAAGGGATGACTAAACCATAACCAAGTCATGATGGGTAAAATGGAGGTCAACATCATCTTCAGGAACTCTATCTTCTTTGTCTTCCATCGGCCTTGCTCGCTATTTTCTACTTACTGTTCCATCATTTTTATGTGTTGTGAGAGTTGTCAGGTTCTTAATCTTGTGGGAGCATACTATCACATCAATATTCGATGATGCTATGTCTTTTTTCGCTCTATGATATTAACGGGATCCCGATCGTGTGTAGTACCTTGTGCAGTCGCAGGTTAGAGCTTGACCCTATGAGGCGATGAAAAGAACCAAGAGTCGTGCCACGCCTTGCAAGGCGTCTTGCGGAATGCTTGGCTAGTGTGGCACTGCTCGAAACGTTGCTCAGTCCACTGGATTTGCCTGCAGGTAATACGACCGCCGCAGAACTCCTCGATCCGTGTGGGATCATGAGGTTTGCAGGTCCACCAGAGTAGTCTCCTCCTCCGACGACATCTAGGAAAGCTGCCGGAGAGGCCGAATTCGCACTTGCTGCGTTTAATGCAGGGGAAAGCGAAAGCGCGAGCATGCGCTTAGAAGGATGAAGATGAAAAATAACGTAGTACTCTACTACTGTGATCTAGACCGGTCCTGCTTTGTGAAAAAGGGACAGTCGTCGATGTGTGTTATTTCGAGCCTTAACTTTCTTTGCCACGCAGCATACAAGATCGCAGCTACCACCGAACTGGCTTGCGTAGAGCGCTGGCAGCAATTTTCGAGCAGCTGCGCCATCGTTGCTAGTCAAGCTTGTTTTGTCGAATTTCTTTACACTTTTTCTCAACGCTGCAAAATTATCCTCGACGAAGGAGTGCAACGTCATCAGCAACGCGTCGCTTCGTCGCATGTCTTCTAACTCGTCCACCGAAAGGCACTCGACAACAAGTTCGAGCCCCTCTGCTCTGCCGGCTTTCGAATACAGCAGATCCACTAATATGAAGACACAGGACAGACTTTCAATAGCAGTTTTATTAAAAAGCCATAACGGGTCATACATCAAAAATGGTTTGGCAACACCAGAAGTAGAAACGAATCGTGTTTGAAGGTGACGGGACAAAGAAAAGCCTACAACTTGATGATCTGCTATTGGTTCTACTCTTTGTCGAGCTGAAAGACGAAGTAAAACCTTGCCTACTCACGTAGATTTGCATGTTGCAATATAGATGTTAAGAGACATTCCTTCATGAATGACATCATAAAGAGCTCTCGCCATTTTTTGTGGAAAAAGGCATCGATTTTCGATAGCTGCTGCGTCCATGCTTCTATGAATTGTTCGGTGCTGCATTTTGCTGCGATCAGCGCCTTTAGTGCATCGTAGTCACAGTAATATTCCTCCCACGGCGAATGCCGGGAAACACGCAAATGCGCACCAAAGCGCATCCTTTCACTTGTTGCCCGTGCTCAACCGCTAGAACTTTGAAGATCTTATTAATAGTTCCTGAAGATCATTTCGACGAAGCGGAAGAAATCGTGCCGTCTTTGTGAGGTAATGAGCTTCATCGTGCGATAAATATTTGCTTTTGCATGTTATCACTACCAACAAGTCCTGTTTAAGTAGCTGTTGTTCTTCTTGTTTCACTGCAGGAGGGACGCGGCGCCTATTACACACGATTACATCATAGGATTACTTAACATCGATACATCAGCTACAGCAGGATGAACAAATACAACAAAATATTTCAGCATCAGAGGAACCTCCAGTTTATCAGTAGATCAAACATAAACACTATGACCTTCTTGTCTT
Organism: Amoebophrya sp. A25; assembly: GCA_905178165.1. Classification (NCBI taxonomy): domain Eukaryota; class Dinophyceae; order Syndiniales; family Amoebophryaceae; genus Amoebophrya; species Amoebophrya sp. A25. Next base: position 577,538 of record CAJINU010000017.1, on the reverse strand, counting down.
TCCAGATCTAGGATCTCCAAAGATGAAAGAGAGCCACAGCTTCCAAAGAAAATCATCATAGCACAAGTCATAAATATTAGATGTTACGCTTATTTCGTCCCTCTCTCATCACTCGACCAACATCTTTTAGATTTACCCTGAGAGTCAGACGTTCTTGTGAAAAACTTGTATGTGAAAGTGAATAGAGGAAACAAGAAAATATCACTCTCCCGTGTCGTATTTGGGTGTCATCCCTGAAGCCACGCAGTTGCCCCTCCAACTTTCAGAATATGCGATTCTCTTTAGCTTTGGTATTTGTTCTTTAGATGTGAGTCTCAGTCGAACCGAGGTGCTGGTCATCTTAGTCGTGTACTACTACTACGTGATCATATGCGCGCTTTGATATTGATTCACTACGATTCTCATGCAAGGGGACAAACCGCGACACAGGGTTTTGGATAGCCCAATAGTGCTTCACTGCATCCTAAGCTGCCGACACTTCATTTTTTTGATCAGCCATGCCTTCTTCTGCGTGCCTCCGTGTTATAGGAGAAAGAACAAGCAGGCGATCTGCGGGGCATCACGGAGGACCGGAGGCCGCACTTGGCACGTGGTCCAATGGTTTCCCCGAATGCTTCCTGATTTTTCGACGTAGGAACGTTTCCTTCTCGCGCGCCGTGCGAAGCTGTACCCACTCAGCGATCGGCACGTGTAGTACCTCGTGGCCTAAACGCTGCAGAAGTACGTGCTTTAGCTTTGTCGTCGCCGTCATCGGCGCGCCAATATCGTACCAACGCGCAACAGCACCGCGCCCCGGCTCTGGCGCAGCTTGGCTTCGCAGAAGTTCCTCGGCTTGTGCTGCCTTCACGCGAGCGCGTTCTCGCGTCAACTCTGCTCGTGTGGGACCCGAGGAGTTTTCTTCATCCAGCCTATCTTGATGCACACGATTCTTCCTCGCACGAGAAGCTGCTCCCATTGCATCACCGCTTTCTTCCTCAGGCGGTGAAGCAGCTTCCGTATTCTCCACCAGCTGCCGTTCCGAGTCGACGAGATCAGGTCGAGGCCTCAAGTAGTCGTCAACGACTGTGTCCTCTGTCGTGCAGCGCCGAGACGCCGAAGACGGCGTAGTGCTACCTGTAGCTATTTGTGCAAGTTTGCGGTAGTAATGCGTCGGTCCCTGTGCCTCGATTACCAGACTTTTCGTTGCAAGTGGCGTTGGACTCGGAAGAAATTATGAACGAAAAAGTACAACGGAAGCAAGTGCTTAGCATCTAGTGCATTTCATAAACAACTCGACCTCATACTCAACTACTTCTAGGGAAAGAAGAGAAGTGAGAGTGACTCAGATGATTCGCAGCTAGTGCTTGTATCTATAATTGTCTCATCAAAACATGGACAAGAACCACGGCGGCTGTGGAAGTGGAACTCCTATGGTTGATATGTGCTGTGGCTTAGGTTGACATAACAGAAAGTCCACTTGATAAGGCCCGACGGTGACCTCTGTGTCGAAGTCGACTTGGAGCTTTTCCAAGTGCATTTTCAGGTCCTTCTGGAAAGCGGAATTTGTGTGAGCGAATTCTGGGAGAGCGCCCGCAAAGCGGACTTTGCGTAACCATCCACGAACCAAGGGTGGAAGTTGTTGCGGCCAAAACTTGGTCCTTAATGTGATTTCGATGATTTTCATCTGCGAGAGAGCAGCATGCAACTTTGACCGCGAGGTCACCACAACGGAGCCGTCCTTTCCGCAAATGTGACTGTCTGGCACCTGCATCACACGTTGCACGTCGCGGAACAACTGCGAAGCGAAGTCGCCGCATTCAATCGAAAAATACGCCAAGGAAAGCAACAAATTGGTTGCGCTCTTCATGCCCAAAACCGGTCGCCGGCGATCACGGTGCAGAGAGGAGGTCTCATTTGGGGATGATGAAGCCGGCGACGTCTGATGTAACAAACGTTTTTCAGGGTGAGGTGTGCAGCGACCAGGTGTCGAACATCCATCTTCCAGGGTACCCTCATCGGCCTCGTCATCGTGAAAGAGACTTGCTTCGTCCTCGTCTTCATCGTCACCTCTGTCTGCTGCCTCCACCAGGCCTATTTCTTTTTTGTCGTCTTGCACCTCCCGTTCTAGGGCTGCTTGCTCATGATTGCGCTCATCTTCGTCTACGTCTGCTGATATCTCATTTTTGTTCTGTTTCGGAACATCACCTAGTTCATCAGGTTGTGCGAGTAGGATTTGCTCGAAAATTTGTGGATGCCAAAGATCCAAGCGAAATAGCTCATAGGCAACGAGCGACGGGTAGCGTAGCGCAATACCGCTTTCGTGAATTCGAGTGAGGAGGACACTGAAGAACTCCCCACCGGGGCGAAGCTGGAGTCTTCCCAAAGCGCGTAAAACGAAAATTAGATCCCGTACCGAGATTTTGCCGTCCTCGAGAGCAATGGAGAGTTCCGGACCCTGAAAGACCCGTCGCTCTTCCGTGAAAAAGGAGCGGGGAAACATGTTCAGTAAAGCGCAACTGTCGATGATCTCCATTTCCTGGTTCAGAGAGAAAATAGCGCAAGCTCCTTCCGACGACGTCGTACTCAAAATCGCTCTTACAAACATATGTACTTCAGATCCTAGGCTAGGCATCCGCGCGAGCGCACGCATGATGCGCACGCGCTCAGCGCAAGTCATATAATTCGTGTAACAACAACGTGTCAACGCATTCAGCTTTCGACCGTGCTCGAGTCCCGCGGCTGCCATAACCTCGATCATGCGTACCGTTAGCAAATTCCCAGCTGCAATTTCTATTGTCTCTTCGAAGCCTCGCGATGGTGACAATATTTGTTCCGAATCGATCATCGTCTCTCGAGTGTCATCATGAAGTCTCCTCGTATTTTCCTGTGGGCGACATGTGGTCGCGTCCCTTCGTGGCTCCTCCGCAAAATGAAACGAATCGAGAAGCATCTCCGCTTCACGCAGGCATAAACGTATCCTCGACGCTGATTGTTCTGGTGTTCGCACTCCTGCCGCAAAGATACTTTCATCTTCCCCACGACTACCGGCACGGCTCGCCTCATCTCGTTGCTCTCGCCCGTCGTCTTGCCGCGTACCAGCAGATGTCAAGACGACAATACGCGCAGTCAATAAGCGCTTGGCTGTTCGTAGCTCTAGTCTGCCCAAGCAGCTTTGTAAAGCAAACAAAACTTCGCGTCTGCCTTGCCCACGTGCAACACTCCATGAGGGGCCGCAAAGCAGTCGCAGGAGCGCCTCAGTGGTGTTTTCCACCCCACTTGATACTCGCGCACGGCGATACCCCGTCGATCCGTGTCGGAGCAGCTGGTCCTTGACTTTGTCCCAGAACGCACGCAGGAGTGCTTCCAATGCCTCGTCTGCTTTCGTACTCGACGAGTTCGCCGCTGCAGCTGGTCGTCCAAATTCCAAACCTTTTCTTGCGCCACCAGATGCACGAAGCACCCCGGCGCAAACCGTTGCGAGTGACTTGACGGAGGACAACAAGTGTACATTTTCGAATTGTAACGCTTTTTGAACCAAGGCTTCAACTCTAGAAGCACCAGTTCTGGCCGCCTGGATTCTAGAGCTTTTCGTGCACGATGCCGTGCCTCCGAGGCGTTCGGGCGGTAGTTGAGCAGATCGCGCTATGGATGAAGAAGAACAAACGCTAGTTGCGTATGCATAACCAGTCCTCGTACTGGCCCTGTTCCTGTTGTATGCTGCCACCGCTCGGATCTTTGACATTCTGTTACGATCATTGTTGCCCTACTTCGTGCCTCGTCCGAACTGCTCACCATTCTCCTCAGTCGTAGCAAAAAAGGACAAGCGCGAGTCTCGTACAGAAAAGAGCCAACAACAGGTCACCGTCACAGACGAGATCTATATATAAATATAAGATAGACTCTCGATCTCGTCATCCGCGCTTCATATTTTATGCTCTTACCGTTTCCGTTACCGATGATCATTGGGCTACAAATAAAATCTACAGAAGTGTACCTAAGTGAGAACTGATCTAAAAACTGGGAATGTTTACTTCGGTCATAAAGGTCGTGCAGTGCGGTCCCAGTGATGCTTCCACGCAAAAGCAATCGCAGATGAACAAGAGCGTCGTGCGGCTTTGATATGATTCAGGGAAGAACACAGAGAAAAGATATCTTGGATAGCTTCCGTTGGTCTTGGTTACTTCGTTCTTTCTAGTTTTTAACAGAACACCGCGAAAGATGAATGCGAGGACGATAATATTTTTTACTGTTCTTCAAAAAATGAAAATAGTTCCACTGAGATTGAGAAGAATATAGTGTTCGTGGAAAAGGGACAGTGAAAACGAGGAGCGTGAAAGTGACCTGTTCTACATCGAGGGATCCCCCTCTTGCTCCCTTGGTGTGTCTTCTACTTCTTCTACTGTATTTCCCCCCGACGATACAGTAGATGCGGTTTCGGCGACAGCATCCGCCAAGAGTCCCGCAGTTGAGGATCTCAGCAGGTCGCGTGTCAGGTTATTGCCTAGTAGGCCAGATATTGTCGCGCCGCCGGAAGTCGGTGCTGCTCCTGCGGCGGCAGCTGACGGGTCGAGCTGGGACAGAAGGGTGAAATTTGCGGGGTGGATGTTGAAGGTGGGTATCTTTTTCATCACGAAGGCGAGCGTCAGATTTAAAGGCCATTTGAGCATACTCTTGGCAAGGTAGAAGTGACCCGTCACTGCGGACGCTGCACCATCGTCGACGGAAAGGACCAGAATGCGCTGCTGTGGCGCCTTTGAGTCCGCCTGTTGTTGTAGTTGGACGAATTCATGGAGGTACGCAATGGCAGACTGCAGCGGCGCAGCGGTAGCACGCACCAGCTCAGAAGTAGAGTTACATGTCTCTTTCGCATCCAGAACCAGGTCCGCTAACTCGCTTTGTGCACAACTGCACTCACCCAGTGGCGAGATTACCAGTAAAATTTCCCGAATACCCAGATCATCTATGATTTTGCGCAGTCGCTTAACTGATGATGACGATGATGGTTGTGAGCCCGACGGCGACGTCGACTCTCCAGTGTGACCGTAGGAAAGACGCAAGCTTTGGGCATCGCAGCTGCCAAAATTGATTTTCCATGAGACCCTGCTTTCTCCCTCAGGGTGTGGAGATACAGCCCCACCATGAGCGACTGGTTGGCTTTGAGGAACCAAGGAAGAGGTTTGTGAGCTAGAGCTTCGTGGCAACAAATCAGTGTCTGCCACATCAAGAAAACCAGTCCCGCCGCAGTACACGTTTCCCGAGAAACACACTGGGTAACGCACTTGGGAGTATTCTTGTTCGACTTGCGACGGTGGCCCAAACAAGTAGGGTGCTTCAACAAAATTTTTGTTACCAAAAGCAGCAATTCCATCATCCCCTGTGACATCCAATCCCTGTGCTGACGAGATTCCCATCTTTACTGCAACATCATTTCGTCGAAGCACCATCGGAAATTCCGAGGCTACCTGAGCAAAATCAACTCTCCAAACCTCGTCAAAAGCGAAAGATGTGCTCAAATGAACTATCTCATCGCATACGTAGATGAGCGATTTTCGCCGGTTCTGCAACTGCGCTCGCTGTCCTCTGCACATCGTCGCCGTACCTGATGTTGTCGATGCCGAAGAAGCCGCAGTCGCTGTACCAGGACATGCTTCTTGTTCACCTCTTTCTCCAGTCGCGGTCGAGGCATTTGAAGAAGTTGTAGGAGATTGCCGAGAAGTACGAATTGTGGTTGTGCCATCCATTTGCAGAAAACTGTCTCCGATTTCTCTAAGTGCATCGTCTAACAGCAAGCCTGGTTTTGACATTGCGGAAGTAGTCTCTGATGCGGAATTGCCGTAGCCTACCCAATGGAAACCGTGAATGTGGCAACGCTCGAATTCAGCCCTCGATTGACGAAAGTCGATGCAGAAGTACGATGTCCCACCTGCTGTCGGTGGCAATTGGAGAATGTTGAACAGCTGTTGCGGTTTCATCACTTTCACAGCAGGCGTCCCAATACTGGGTTGTCCACGACCAGCTGTTGCTGGAGGCTTGTTCAACGATGTCCTTACACTACCCTCCTGCTGCTGCAGGAGCATCCTCATCATCGACTCACGATCCATCTTGTTCTATTTGCATTGGTTTCTTACTCTACTGTTCATATTTCATCCAACTACAACTAGTAAGACCATGACCACCTGTAATATGATCTAATTTTTACTTAGGACGAATGAAGAGAAGTTGAAGGTTAGACGAGATCGACAGACGAATAAACGGAAACGAGCAAACGAATTGCGTCAAATTAACCATGGAACGGGCGTGATCCTGATAAAAAGAAACAAATATAGAGGAAAGAAAACAAATATCATCTTGAATGATAAACAGAAGAACGTGGATCAAGAGAAGGCTGCTCTGCGTCAACACAAGGCTGTTCACAAACAACTTTGATGAATGTGGACGGGAAAAATGAAAATCGGTGATCATCAGGAGACTAAATCTTTAACTACCGTCTCAACATACCATTCGCGTGCTCATTTGAGGGATTGCCTTAGGGGATCGCGTGAGCTGTGCTGAGATACAGTAAATGATCCTGAAATCTGAAGCGGCAGTGATAGAGCAATTGCACGCATGTCGTTGTTGACATGCGAGAGAAGGTATTAATGTATAAGGTTGACTACTTTTGCATATTTTTGGAAGTGCACGCATAAAATCGGAGAGCTTCCGTGACATGTCCCTCGCGGTACTGGCCACGCCACTGATACACGAACACGAGAGCAAGACAGACACACAGAGACAGACAACCTCGGAGATCGTATCAATTACAAAGAGGTGCGCTCGTTTTCATTCAAAAGGATTCAAGGACAAGGAACGAATATGAGCTGCTCCTTGTCAAGGATCCAAATATCGCTTCTAGAACGTTCGATAGGAGAAGCTTCATTCATGTGTTTGTGGTCTCCCCAAGAATGACATAGATACAACTACAAAATTAATCTACGTCGAAGGTTGTTTTTCCACATCTTTATCGATGTACTCAGACTGACATCGAAAGTGAACAATTTGCGTAAAAAAAAACGGAACACAAATTGCAAAAGTTAACAACATGGTGAAAGCAAAACTGAAGAATACCAGAAGTAAACTCTAGTGTATAGTCGCTTCGTCCATCATTTGCGTTTTCTTTCAAAGAGAGTTGGAATGAGGTATGATACCATGCGGTGCAAAAACGCAGAGGTAGGCGCTGTTGCGTTATGTTCGAGAACAACTATGTGGATGTAGGCTATCTTCTTCTACGAACTCATGAGGATCACGATAGAATGATCACTCGTCCGTATAGACAAAATACATATAATAGTGATATCCATATCTCGCGACGAAGTTTTTTAGAAGATCTGGTAGCCTTCCTGCGCGATTTTTCGAGTGAAATTTTTCAGATAGACAGAGTACCCCGGTGCGACCTGTGTTGTGCGTGGCGATTTTTTGGGCTCGAAAGATTGTTGTTCTTGTGTATATCTTACTGCAGGGCCTTCTCCCTGCTGAGGAACGCGTCGCCGCTGCGACAGGGATTCGGTCTGCTTAGCCGCTGGCTTTGTTGAGAATTTCTGTAGCGTTCCGGAAGATGCCAATGAAGACGACGACGGCGAAGGTCCCGACGTCCTGCTCGTCGTGGTGTTTCGATGAAGTTCCATAGGTGCAGTTTGCTGCAAGTCGTTTCGTATTTGAACCACCTTTTTTTTTCCCCGTCCTGCTCGTCCGTACATACTTACATTCTTCGAAAGCGATTTTCCTCCACCTTCAACGTCTGCTTGCAGTGATGAAGGCACTGACGCAGTAGTCGTAGGAGGCTGCGCGACACCCATTTTTCTTGGGTTCTCGTCTTGATTTCTCTCCGTCTCTTTTGATCCAGTTACCTCCTGCTTGTTCTGAGCTGCCGTGCGATAAAAGTGCTTCATGATTCGTCGAGGATCTACTACATTCGTGCTTCCAGACACACATGTCGTGCTATCGCCAGCGGAGGAAAGCAACGTAAGACCCCCAGTTGTAGTTGTACTGCCTTTGGACGTGCTTTTCATTTTCATTTTCGATTGTGCATTACTGAGTTTTGATCCCGATCTACTTTGCGCACATGATGAAGACGAACTCGTTGTATTTTTGGATGTTCTTGAAATTGCAGTGGCTGTACTCTTAGAGGCTGTACTTCTCGAAGGACTTGCGCTACGATGCTTGGCGTACCATTCCGCTAGTGCTGCAAAATGGCGCGCAAGGACGTCTTGTTGTCCTTCGGGAGACGTCGAAGCAGGGTGCTTGCGCTCGTGATCATCTTGTTGCTGCGATCCAAGGCTGACATCCCTCGTCGTGTCCACGTGGTCTTCGACTACTTCAGGAGCATTAAGAAGACAAATGTCCTCGGTCCCGAAGAGAGCAGGAGAAGATTCTCCCTTGTCAGCTGGAGGCTGTAGAGAAGCATCTTCCAATGTCGTGTCCTTGGCGCTTATAGCTAGGTCGCCGTCCTCTGTTTCGCGGTAACCGTCCTCCGACAGCTTCAGTTCTTGCAACTCAGGTTTCACGCCTCGGCGGTCATCTTGCACTAGCAGTTTTCTTTCTTGCGCATTCTTTTGCGCCAAGTCATGTTGCAGGTGCGCTATTTCCGCGTCTTTTTCAAGTGAAATTCGCCGAAACTCGTTTATCAGCAGGTCTCGCGCCGCTAGCTCCGCTTTCAGTGCAGTAATCGTGGCTACGGGATCTTCAGCATCATGTTCTGTCTCCACGTCATGGTCTCCTTCGATATCGACATTCTGCGGCTGCCGAGGGGGCCCATTCGTAGTCCCCGGGTGTTGTGCGCCGTTGTTCCCGTTGTTCAGACAGCTCGTTGGCGTCTTCGGCCTCGTCCCTCCCCTACCAACTCGGGACGCTGGAACAAAAGAAGTTTTGCTGTGCTTTTTCGCGTGGTTGTTGTAAAGCATCGACTTTGGCATTTTTACCGTCGCAGATGGGGGCAGTAGGGTTGCAAGCGAAATGAAATCCGGCGATTGCGCCGAAGCACTGAAAGTTGCTGAATTAATGTTGTAGAAATCGGACAGGAGTTCTTTTGCCCCAATCACCTTGTTAGCATAACCGCTCGTCGTGCCTGTTGTGGACCCAGTAACATAGTTCGCGGATGAAGATGCAGTTTTGTTTCTCGTACAATAGGATGTGGAAGATGAGGTTCGACGATAGTTGCTCTTTATTGTACTAGACGAGTCTGTTGGCGGCATCATCAGTGTATGGACAATCTTCGGTGTCAGAAAGTTTGTGCCTGGCGGATGCGATGTTCCCATGCGCGCTCTGGTATGAAAACGACGCGGTGCTGCAATGTCAGCTCGCTCTTGCTCTGCTAGGATTCGCTGGAAGCGCTGAGAACCACGCTGAACTACGGAGGTGGAGTCGGGAGTCAATGGCGCGCGAGACAATGCTAGATCTGCGAATCCTTCAGCGACTTTGTTTGCATCCATATCCGTAGCATGAAGATGCGCGTCCGCCGCCACTGCCGACGACGTCAGCACACCAGCATTTCTCTCCAAAGCACCAGTGATAAAGTCTGGCTCGTCCTCGGAAGCACAATCGAATCGTGCACTTGTGCTGTAGCGTCGTGGCAGTTGTCGTAAATTCGATGCTGATAACAGAGACACGTCTACATGATTGTCAAGGTCATTTTCATCTACGACAAAGTGCCCGAGCCGTGCGTCAGATGTTCCTTCTTGTTTTTCTTGCTGATCGTACTCCTCAGTAGGTCTACTACGCAGCAGGGCACTTTCAACTTTCATCTCGTTTCCATCCCTTTCTGGAGGTTCGCACTCCTCTAACTCTGGACTACTGTTCTGAGTCCCTGGCATAGTCGGCGGCCTGCCGACCACGACCACCTCCCGCAACTCGTTACCCGCTGCCGTTGGCGATTCTCGTGGTTTTCCCATCTGCAGTGCAGGACAGTCAAGAACGGTCGATCTATCCCGCCCTGGAGGGAACAGTTCTTGATGCGGCTTTCTGTCTACCTCCACTACCGCTTCCGTTGGACCATGAGTATCCCGGTCCGCTCGACTCTCGATCATATCATTCATCAGCGATGCCCCAGCCGGATCATCGTCAACAGCATCTCCTAGTCTATTCTTGCTTACCACCGTTGTTGTGTTATCCTTGCTATGCATCTCCTCGCTGATGTCGTTCCTATCAATTCTTGTGCCAGCCCCTTCCACCAATGGACCTCCTGTGCCACAACAAGCATCCTGCTCGTAGTTATTAACTGCGCAAGCCTCGTCCTCGTCGCCATCGGCATCGGTGGAGGACGAGGATTCATCTGGGAACTCACCTGCACTGAGCACTGGACTCTCGGAGCATGGGCCTAGCAGCGCGCTAGGCTGCGAAGAGCGAAGTTGTATACCCCCAATCAAAGACGGCCTGATCATACCCCTACCCGACGTTTTCGCTAGGAATTCCAAGGCGTCTGCTGTGGTCTCCAAATTATCCGGGAAAACTTCTGAAAACTGTTCAGTCGAATTTAGAACTGCGGTAGTTGGTGCGGTCGCAGGCTCTGTTACAGCTTCTGGACGGCATGTTGATGCCTCCACCTCGCAGCTCTCGGCACTAGGTGAGAGTGATGCCTTCTGCGTGTCTGTACTCGACTCCTTTTGCGTGTGAGATGGAAGATGATGCTTCTCTTGTTCACTAGAATTGTTAAAAAAGAGGGGTTCTTGTTGGACCGGGAAGAGTGCCTTCTGCGACGGGTGATTCAACGGCGCAAATATCACTTCGCCACCGGGAAGAATTCCTTCATCTTGTTGAATTTGTCGTGTTGCTCTTTCGTTTACTCGGCAACTGCTATCTCCCACCTCCCCCCCTGCTGCTATTCCGATTTGCTTTTCCACTTCATCGATTCCGGGTTTTTCTAGGTCATCGATCGCCGTTGTGCTCTCTGAGGCAGAAGATGGCGCAGCTTCACTATACGACGAGGGACTGGTCTTAGGTGGTTGGTGTTCACTTCTTCCTCCTTCTGCTGCGTTGATGAAGTGTTCGTGCCCCAGATCTATCATGTCCTGAAGATAAGAACTGCCTTCATGATTTGCTATTCGCTGTTCTACCTCCTCAATCGTGGGCTTCGACCTCGAAACTACAGACGCTGAAGCCGCATTACACTCCAGTAAATGACTCGGCGTAACGAGGTCTGACATGTTTAGGCTTGCCGGCGTTCCACAAGTCTCATCCATTGCTACGAGACCTCCACCGGAAGCGGCCACTGCTCCTTCTCCTTGGTCTGCGTTTCGATCCACCAGACTGGTTTTTCTCGATGTTATTGAGCTACTCCTTTCGTCTAACAGTATGTCATCACCCGTCGCACCTCCTATGACTCCTTGCGAGGAAAATGCTCCTGCGCGAGTATCGATGTCCAGCGAGCAGTCGTGCTCGTTTTCCTCGAGAAGCCCGCGCGCAGCAACTGCATCCAAAAGCATAGTGTCGAACGTATCGAGCCCAGTCGCTGTTTCCCCAGATGTCGCAGGGTCCGCAGCGGCTAAGGGCGACCGCGGATTGGCTGTACTAACGGACAATAGCAACGAACTGTTTTCGAAGTGCTGTTGGAACCGTCGAGGCTTCACCAGTTGTCGTGGCGATTCGTTTAATATGCTTTCGTGTTGTACTGGTAGCTGGTGATCTGCATCTTCCACACGAGGTCCTGAGCCTGGTTTTTGAGAGGTCGTGGCTGTACCTGACGTTGTCTGCTTCAAAATGTGGCTCAGGAATGTTCCCACGGTGCGTTGAGCGCGTTTTTCTGCCACTACGTCAGCCACAATCTCCTGCAAATCGGCGACATCAGCCGACAAAATCAGCTCGGACAACTCCCCTGAAGCTGAACGGCGCACACCTCCAACGGTCGGAGTGTTGTCGTCCGAATATTCAGCTGCTCCTGATGAATTATCGAAAATGAATGACGGACTTGTACTTGGACTTCATCTGAGAGAAAACATTAACACCACGTAGAGGAAGAAAAGTACAACAGATCTAGTACCAGTTGAACTTTAATATCGATAAGAATCAAGAGCTGCACCACAGTGTGCTGTACGAACAATTTGCAGTTCCACCTCGTTGCATCATCGTAGGAGACAAACCAGATCGACTATTTGTACCAGCCGGAGCCCCAAGTGCAGCACTGTCCTCCTGATCAATACCGTCCCCTCGGCAGCAACCATCTCGCGTGGCATCCGCAAGTCCACGAGCACGACCAGAACCGACGCTTTCCTCCACCCTCTCCGCCAACCCTGATGCCGGCTTACGTTGCTCCTCGTCCGATAAGGACAGCTCATCAGATGAAACACTCAGTGGAGACGTACTTGACGAGGTCTCCTTGCTGTCTTGTTTAGCGTGAATGTCGTGACTAGCAGGCCTGTCAGGGGAAGAAGCTGGATCCTCGATTTCAGCTTCCGATATTGTTGTCAGCGGTTTGACGCGCGTTTCGCCTGAAGCGTCGCGAACGACAGACGGCGAAATATGGCTTATCAAGTCCATTCCTCCAGCGTTCCAGGGCCGCTCACTAGATCTGCCTCTGTCTCGCCGTTTTTCTTGGTTGAATATTCCACGACACAAGGCGGTCCTGCTGATGCGTTAGCCTTGATCAGGTGGAGAGTATCATCATCTTGGTACTTCTATTTTCGTGGTTACAATAGTTTCGTGTGCGTGACACCTGTTATTGTACTTAGTTGGTTCTTGTTGTAAGACAGCAAAGTAATTTCCTATTTCCTTGTATATCTACGAGTCAATTCCTCGTCACCAGCAGACGCATTTTAGTCCACTCCTAAGGAAACACTTTGCCATCCTTTTATTTTTACTATCACACTTTTTCTTGTTTTTCTTTTGCTCTAAACGCTTTTTCAGTCCTCACTCTCTTCATAGTCGTGCACCTTTATAGCGCAGCCGGATTTTTCTGGACAGGTCCACCTTGTCCTTACTGGGTGTGTACTGTATACATCAGAGCATCGACCGGCGGGTCCACGTAAGGCCGTCCCCCAGCATAGCTGATTAGCCCTAAGAAATTCGGTGTATCTCTCGGTGTCACTTCCTATCATATTTGCCTGATCTTTAAATGTTAAAAAGCTGGATAAAAAATCAACAACGACCCCGCCGCACTTTCACTCTTCCACTTCCGGACCCCCAGCCCCCAACGCCCGGACCTCCACCGCCTGAACCCCCAGTCCCAAGCTCATGAACTTACGAACTTAGAAACTCATGAGCATGGACTTAGGAACTTCTGGCTCTGAACTTGTAAATAACTTAAGAACTTAGGAACTTATGAGGCCCCAAGTCTTCAGCTTGAAGCCTGCAACGCGCCACCCTGGCACTGCAGTTCATTTTCAGGGCAATAAAAATAAAAATTTTGGGATTTTGGAAAGTTGCGCTGAGATTTCAAATCTGAAAGCGCGAAAATGGAAAAGCTTCTTTCTGACTTTATCAAAGAAGGAAAAACGTTAAAGAAATGCGCGCAAAGTCTTTAATTGCCTTGAGGCTTTAAGCCTTCAGGCTGAAGCCGACAACGCGCCACCCTGTCCCTGGCGCTTGAGTCTATTTCTTGGGCGATGAAGTTAAAAGCTTTGGGACTTTGAAAAATTTTACAACGAACTTGCAAACTTGAAAGCGCGAAAGTGGCGAAGTTTCTGACTTTATCAAAGAAGACTAATCCTTTTGATTAAAGAAATTGGGCGCAAAGTCTTGAACTGCCTCGAGGCTTCAGGCCTTCAGTATGAAGTGCCATTTAGATTCATTTTCTGGGCGATAAAATTAAAAACGTCGGGATTTTAAGAGAAGTTCCAATTTGAAGCTTCAAACTTGAGAGCGCCAAAATGGCAAAGTTTCTGACTTTATCGAAGAAGAGTAAACTTCGAAGGAATTGGGTGCAAAGTCTTTCTCTGCCTTGTGGCTTCAAGTCCTCAGCTTGAAACCTACAACAACGCGCCACGCACCCTGGCACTTGGGTTCGTTCTTTGTGCGATGAAGTTAAAAGCTTTGGGATTTTGAAAAGTTTTACACTGAAGCTCCAAACTTGCAAGCGCGAAAATGACAAACACAAAGCTCGCGATTTTATCAAGTGAATAAAAAACTTACTTGAAAAAGATGCAAAGTTTTTAACTTTCTTCGAAGTAGACGAATCTTAAAAGTTTGAAACTTAAACGCTTCAGCCTTCCGCAAAGATGCTAAACCTAACAGAAGACCAGCAGGCTCCCGGGTCTACCATTTCCCGGCGTGCCTTTTCAATGGCCGCAGGCCGCCAAGAGACCCGCTTTTGTGCTGTTCCACTTCTAGCGACCAACTCCGCCAGACAGTTGTCGCGTGGGGAAGGGGCCGGGCAAGCAGGGGCACGCAATGGCGGGGGAAGTGCGTGCAGAGGGTGGAGGATTCTGGTGGGGTCTGTGCTGCCGTGCGCTTAAGTATAGTCTATTTCATCACGAAAGCACTACTTGTGCTGGAAGCTCAATTTGTAACCTATGCATTCTTCTGATCTACTCGACTATGCAGCATTAACTTCTGCTGCCTTTTTGACTTCTGCTTCGTTCGGCTAGTAGCAAAGTCCTAGTCCATGCACTCTGTCTAAAATCTTGCTGTCGCCAATTCTTTGCAACAGCTACTTCACACGAGAAAATCTTAGCCGGTAAAACTTGAGACGCCCTTGTTCTTCGTCTTCCAAAACTCTGAGCACTTGTCGCATCAGGTCTCAGAGCTGCGCTCTACCTTGAAAAGAAGATGTGTTACGCGGACCGCCACGTATTCCATGCCTTGTTCCAGTAGGAAATCGAGAAGTTGCTCCACGTAACCTGTACAGTAATTCTGTCCCGCCAAATCTGCCACGCCTACTCGTTCCTGCAAGAACCGCACTTCTGGCAGCAACGGCACTAGCAGCTTTACAACACTGTTGAAATCACCTGAAAAATCGAGCTTGGTAGTGCTCTCATGCTCACAAACGACATATGCATTTGGTGTTTTCGCGTTCGCCGCAACCTGTAGTCGATGATCAAGTTCAAGTTGAAGTTTGCAGTCGTCATTATCAACATCGCAGTATATGTGTAAGCAAGATTCAGCAAATTTAGTTTCACAGATTCTTATCTTGTGTCAACATGGGAGTCGGACTGATTCGATGGAATTTAATAGTAGAGACCACTTTGCATTTGCAAAAGCAAACCAGACTGTTACTTGGGGTACTAGAAGCTGATCCTGATGAACTATAGTCAATTATAGAGAAGATAGAGTCACGATATATCCAGTGTTACCGCACTGCCACCACAATCTACGCCGGTGGCGTCTCCGGGTAGCACCGTGCTCTCGAATTGCAAATGTTGGAGGTGTTCGGAGTATACGGGAAATCGGTCGAGGTCTTTCATGAAACACATGCGTTGCAGGTCGGGGTCACTGGCGAATCGTTCCCGCAACTCCAGTAGCCTCTCGTCCTGCACAAGGGTGTGCGGCAATAGACACAACACCAAGAGGGAACGCGCTGCCGCAGCATCCTGACATTTGCTAACCTTAACGTCGGCGGACGTTTGGGTTTGTTCATCCGTACTAAAATGAATTCTGCGCTTCGCCGACCCTTGATGTTGTGCTTGCGGTGGCCGCGCAGCGCATGCACGCCGTACGAATGCCGCAGCTGCCTCGCGGCGAGCAACTGGAACCGAGCCCAAAGCAATCGAAAAAGCCCTTACGACACATAGATCGAAATCGCAAAGCACATCTTCGTCACTTCGTGCTAGAAATCCCGGTAATTCCACCGATAGTGCTTGCTGGTTAGTGATGCTCACGCACCTCGACAAATTTTCAGAGATAGTCAGCTGCTTCGTCTTTCGCCTCTTTGTTGCGGAATCGCCACCTCCTTTTCTACGAGCTCTGTCGTCCTCATCCGAGAATTCTAATGCCGGTGGCAGCTCCTCCTCTCCCTCCGTTGTTTCTGCTTCGCTAATTGTGCCGATCAATTTCGATAACCTCCACGAGTTGAGCAGTGTTCGCTCACATCGTTCGATAAAGTTGTGGTCTAGTACCGTTCTTTCAGAATCGCCAATGTTGTCCCCAATCTCGACAGCGAGCAGGCGGATGAGTTCAGTGTCACCGAGACCTTCAAGGACAGACGGCAAAGCAGGGCATCCGTCAAGCTGCAAGTCCGGGAACGTCAAATCCATGTCGCTTACTTCTTTACTCGAGCCTGTCCTTGGCTCGATGGACTTTATGCCTGCCTTCTAGGCATGATCATCTCGATGTTGCCATGACGTCTAGATTAACTAATACTTTTCAGCAAGAGCTTGGATCCTGGCGGTAGAACTAAGAGTATCTGCTTCATCTCAAGGTGTTCCCATCGACGCCACGCTGTGTACTGTATGTCCGAGCACAGCACCAGTCTTTGTTTGTGTACTTAAACTTAAATGATATTGCTCTCCCAAATGTTGTTCACGGAACGCGGCCTCTCATCATCAAACGCACCACCCCACCTAGCCTTATAGTTATACGGCCATCTTCCGCGGAGAACACAATAATCCAGCACGTGCTCCCCTGCCACGATTGCGCTCACCGAGGCTGGCACTGCTCCCTGTCCCTCCCCCAAGGAAGTGGAAGATAACATGAAATATTATCTCTACCATTTTTTTGTTTAAAAAAATCGCGTCAAAGTCCTTTATGTGCGGCTGCATCATGAAAATGCAGTTCTGACACGCGGCCAGTCTCGTATGCGTAAGCGTATGCTTCGTCTTGAGTTGCCGTCTATATCGCTATGGAATTGAAAGCAGAAGCGCAGAATAACAGTGAAGATGCCAACAAACACGAAACAAACTTATGTTGAACAACAACGCCGACAACGATCTGGACGTGGAGATTTCACAACTATTCATATATAATATCTGTACACACGCAGGAATAGTTTCGCACGCTGCAGTTACTATGTACTTAAAAAACTAATAAACATGTCTATTCCTTGATATCTTCCTCGTGCATTTTTAGGATGTGTTCGAAAGCCAAACCGCATTCTATCAGAAAGCATTTTTCGGAATCAGACGCCGCTGCAAATCCATTGACGTATTTTCCGCTTACGGCGCAGCGGAAGGGTTCAGACAACTTTCCATACTCAAAAGAATTGTAGTTCACTGTCAGCACTTCTTTGTCAGCGCGAATATGACGACGCGCTACCAAAACCATGCAACCCCTCGTGGGGCGTTCTTCGCTTGGACCTCGTGGACTTTTTGGTGGATTGGTACAAGCGTTTTGAATCTGCTCGTCTCCCTGTCCATTCGTAGAAGTACCACTTCCCCTACTATTTCTCGACGTCGTTACATCCTCCATAATGCGAAAGGCACAGTTGGGATCATACGAATGTTGCAAAAAGCGCAACAAGCTACCGTCGGACGCCCAATTGTCGCATTCACCGATTTGGATAGAATGCATAGTCTTCGCTTCGTCGCCCACCTGGATGTCCTTTTCCAATATCATCGAGCAATGAATTGCGTCTCCAGGTGCGAAGGCCAGATCTTTCTTCATGCGGCTCGTATCGTCATTCTTTGCCTCCGATGGTAACAAAGCGTGTTCCTCGTCGGAATAAGCCTTGTCTGTGGTTCCAGCCTTCACGAAAAGTCCGTATCCAAGGTTTGCATCCAGGTCCAAAGGAGGCGCGAGGACCTCATCTTCTACGTGACCTTCATTCGTCTCATCTGTACCAGCTTTCGGTACCGAACTAGGTTCAGGACTTGCGCTCATCGCGCCCAGAAGATCGGACACCTTTACGGGCCGCACCTCGAGGCAATGGCCATACATCTTTCTGCATACTTTGTTCTATGTATTTACTCTAGTACCTGTGGTCTGAATAAGTGAAAGTCAACATCATGATAAACCAAAACATTCATCATGCGAAAATCGTCACAATTGCAGAAATGTATGACAAGCTAATCACAATCATAAACTTGTTTAGGAAATCTCGAACGAATCAAGTTTGTCCAAACAGTAAAAAGGCATCAATTCCAAATTGATGCGCTACGAAAGGGGACCATGGGGATAGGAAATCAATAAGACGTTTACTAGTAACCTGTAATTATACACAGTATTATCAGTTTTGCAGTTGCTTGATGGTTGGTGAGCATGAGCTAGTACGAGCAAGAGCAAGAGCATCTCTCTAGATAATATCAGATTGACGACCGAACAAGCCAAGTACATAACGCAACTGAAAAAATGCTCTACTGTCCTCGTCAATTGAATAGATCCCCAGCAGGCTCGTCGGTCTCAAATACTTTCGTTTTTCTGAGCTGCATCGATCTGTTTCTCTTTGGCTCGTTCGGGGTCTTCGCTGCGTTATCTACTCGTTAGATAGACACATCAGTCGAGAAAGGCCTCGTGACAGTGCTGATTATCGAACAAATTATCACTGCGGTGGTCCCGGCACTCGTCAGACGCTGATACCGAAAAAAACCGCTCGCAATGGGTTTTTTCATTTTTTTTGTAGACTTGAGTAATCAAATCCCAATAAGCCCAATTTATGTTCGTAGACGATGAAGATAATATCAAAATAAACCGTCGCGAAGTCAATTGACATCATACTTCATTTATCCCAAGAATCCCTTTCCCTGTACAAATATGAGTAACAACTACTTACGCATCTTCTGTCCTTGTCCTTGATAGCCTCCTCTTCTCACTAAAACTAATGTAGTTGCCTGAGTGATCTCTTCAAAATCTGAAATCCTTTGATGAAGCACCAGGAAGCATAAGCAAGGAATGGATCCCTAACAGTTTGAGTGTTATTTTCAATACGTTGTAGTATCTTCGGTCCCCGTTTTTCATTCCATGAAATCACTCATGTTGTTGGCGAAGTGCGTTGTAGTTGATCAGTAGTATCAAAAATATCATCCTCTTCATTCATATCTTGTTATATTCATATCGCTTTCGACGGCCAATTAACTCAATATCATGATGAACATGCTTCAATGTAACGAATTCTACGTATGTATATCTTGTCCTAATGAATCCTAATTTTAATGATGTCTTACGTTTTGAATATTATTGAAATGTGTTTATGATTATGTGAAGCTGCTGTCGCAATCTAATTTTAGACAGTGGAATGAATAGTGCTGGTGCGTTTGAAAATAGAAGCACCATCACATGCTGGATGCTGCTCTATCACATGCACCTTCTGAAAATCGCTGGCCGACTTTTTCTTGGAGCGTTTGATAGAATTCCACTGTGAATCTTCTACTAGTTAGTAGATTTTTTTCTCGCATCATTTTTTGAGTTGTCCAAGATGTTGTTCTTGATCCGCCCGTTCACAAGACACAACGAAAGTCGGATGTTTGTGTCACTAATTCTACCTTGACCAGCATCCTCATCTGATAGCTTAGTACACCCTTTTCGTCTCCATCTTTCTGCTTCTGCTGCAATCATAGGCTTTTCGTTACTGCAACATATGCTCATCTCGTTTCGTCTACAACGGTGACGATGTCGAGTCCTACTCATTTAAGTATTCTCCGTTTTTCATCTTCACGAAGGACGTCATGTGTCCTTCAGATTGTGTTAGTCACTTTCTTCGGCGCCTCCAACGCGGTTTCCTGCGCCGCTAAATGGCTGGAAGGAGCTTCCTCCCGCAGCAGCGAGTCCTGCTTGTCCGTCGCCTGCTGCTGAGCCCGGTGGCGTGTTATTGGATGCGGTCTGGCGACGCGGCTGCGTTGCCTGCATGAGCGCAGCCGTTTCCTGTTCGTCCTGTTCCACCATATCGTTGACGCTCTTCTTGAAGACGACGAAAGAGACAACGGAGATCGCGCAGAGCGCGACGATGCCGACGAGGTTGATGGCGTTCAGCATATTCCATTCCCACAGCTTCAAGGGGATGCGCTTATTCGCGAGGATTGGCGCCCACCGCGGGCCCGCAAAGATCGGAATGCTGTCGGGCTGCACTGTGCGGTGGATCAGCTCGATCATGGAAAAGATGCCGTTGATGAAGCACAGCATACCCCAGATGATTAGGCAGTGTACGTCTACGGAGCGCTCACGCAAAGTGTAGATACCAACGAAGACGAGCACCAACATGAGAAAACCGCCTAGGATGTTTCGAAACCAGAACATCTCGACCACGTGCAACAGCACGAGGAAAGTAAGTGCAAACAGCCACGGTCGCGACTTCAGAGCGCACTGACTTGGCACCGGAGTGACGCTCACCGATGGAAGAGGAATCACCATCTTGACTATTTTTTGTGACGAACCTTGTCCTTGTCCTTGATGAGTTTATTTAGTCTACAAGTGATCAAACCTTCCCGTTCGCATAATCAAAAACAATTTCTGAATCTGATGAAGAATGATGAAGAGTGTAGTATATATTGCAAAAAAGCTACTAGGTCTAGGGGAATCTTTATACTTCGACAGGGGGAGCCCAAAAAGTGAAATTATGTCATAATAACCTTAAAAAGGCTGTTCGAAGGAATGTTGAGTTGAAGCATGATCACCAGTTGCTAGAAGACCAAATTCAATTTATTCACCGGCATTTTAGGGATCAGTCAATACGGTGCTGCAATCAAAGCGGAAGAAGATCGCAATATACATGAATCCTCTCAACATGCAGCAGGTCGACGCTCTCAACAGACATAAGTGCTCTCCACAGAAGGACCACATGAAGCTCACTGTCATCTCACATACGTGTAGCTAATGTACATCACACGTTTAGACGCCGCTCTCTAGACAGAGCTTCTCCTCGGCACTCAACAGAATCTGATTCACTCGCAGACAGAGAAATTACAAGATACCTGATGAAAGTAGCACAGGTGAGCATGGTGCTCGTAGATAATATGACAGAATATGATCATCATCATGTACATGTTGCTCACGACCTCAACTGGACTTTCGCACTTTTTGTTGGAGAATCTCAGCACGTTGTAGTACAACATCTGTTTCGCTTCAAACGAACCTTCCCTTTTCTCTCGAACAAGCGCTCCCTCGAATTGAGTCGAGCGTATATAGAGATCGAGCGGTAAAGGCCGAGATCTTCCGCTTGATTCTGACCTTCGCGATGATCACAATGCTGGTCATAATCAACAAAGCTTCCACGAATGTTGCGAGAGCTGCTTTTCCTGATGATTACGCATAAGAAAGATGAATTTCCAATCTTGAATGCCCGCTTTATTCTCTAGTATGGACTTAGCTTGATGCAATTAAGCACTGCATCTTTGGTGCTAAGTAATATCATCTATTATGTTTTCTACTCCTCGAATACCAATAGAAACTTTATCCAACAAAAGCACAACAAGTTGCAATACGAGACCAGCGACAACCGACGCCCTTCCCATTAGGCTCAGAAACACGGTGAAAAACAGCGACGGAAAACCGCAATCATAACGTAGTTATCTGCACCAGAAAAAATGAAACCGGACGGCTTTTGCGTTAAGTAGGGATGTCAAAGTGAAATTTCGTTTTTCCTCGGATGCGCACTCGATCTTTGAGAATGTGGAGCTGCAGGGGAGTGTGACTGCTATACGAGCAATTTACACCAGGATAGGGTCACTGTCAAATTTAATCCCTACTGTATCAACAGCACTTTTCTCTTTTTACTGCAAGAATGACTACGAGTTTTAGTACATGCTTTTTATGAAGAGAGTCAGACTACATGTTCTCTATCACTGTCTCTCATCTTATCATGCCATTGGGTGTGCCATTTCCCACGCTGGTTTGTTTGGATCGTATTCTTCCTCTATTTGCAGCACAGGATTTTGTCGACGGTCTTCCTCCCACGCCTCTAGCTCCGTTCGGCGAGTGCGCCAACTACCGTAATCCTTTATGCATGGGCACAAATTAGGAAAGCCCTCACGGATGAGTTTCCTTGGATACAAATACTGAGCATCGTAGTAGCCCGTAGCAACATCAGTGTTCCACATGCACTGTATCTGCTCGTGATTCACGTGATGGAAGACCCAGCTTCGATTCGTCATGGGCGACCACTGCTTCACCTGAATTGAAAAAAAAACAATCTTATTTATTTACAGAGTATTTGTAAAATTTTAATTCGAAAATTCAAACTCAATTTCAAAATCTCCAAATTCAAATTTCAATTTCACAAAGTTAAGTGAATGAGGGTTATGGTGAATGGTATACTCAAGTGAAATCACAAAAATTTTGATTTTATATTGTTTTAAATGAATTTATTTCTTGAAGAAGAGATTGACAAGAACTTCTGAGAGGTTGATGAAAAAATCAAAAAAAAATCGTATGGAGGAGTTAAAAAAATCATAAAGTTCAGAAGATACGAAGGATTTGATAACCATAAAAAATTCAAATATAGAAGATTTGAAAATCTCGAAAATTTTAGATAAAGATATTGAAGATTCCAATAATTAGAAAATTGAGGTGCGGCAATTCAGATTTTCAAAAAAAAAGAAAGGTCTGAAACCCAACAAAAATGAGAGGTCGAAAATTAGTAGAATTGAAAACTTCCTTGACGTATCGTTCGAAGTTTTGAAAAAAATGAGAACATCTAGGTATGAAAGCTTTGAGGAAGTAGAAGATTTAGATGTGGAGGATTTGAAGAATTAAAAAAATGCTACTTACATACTTCACCTGCTTCTAGCGATTCTGATACCTTCTTCGTGCTGCTTGGATTTTCCGGGTCGATTTCTGGCTCGGTATTGTTTAAAATCTTGCATTCAGGATTCATAGCAAAGACTTTGTACGAATCGATATCGTCGAGGTTGAGGCTCATCGGGTTATCGGGGTCGAAAACGATGTGCCGCATGTGTACTCCCATATTTGGATCGTCGCCGAAAATCATTAGAGAGAGGCGATGGGGATAACAAAACTCTTTACTTGCTCTTGCTGTTCGTGAGATTATGATATCATATGAGGTTGAGTTTCAGACGAGCATCTATCTTCGTTGTCATAAAATAGTGCGCAACTTGCCTTGTCTATCCAGTTCCGCGAACCGCCGAATCACGTCCATCGACACGATGCGCACTACACCACGTGGATATGGGGGAAACATTTCATAGGGATAGATCTCCGGTGGATTGAAGAAATGATCCGAGGGATCCCGTGGCACGGGTGAAATGTAGTCGAAGTAGCCCCAGATGTACGCGAATTAGAAAGGATGGCTAAACCACGTTCATGATGCAGGTGGAGTAGAGCCTGCTTAGTACTTGTCTACCCAAAACTAGGCTGGAGGTCCGACCAGACGAGAGTCGGCACTCGTCAGAAGATAAAAGCTGAAGGCTTTTCTAGTGTTGAATAACTTTGCCTTAAATGAAGGGGCTCTTGAAACGGAGTTGTTCTAGAAAAGGAGCTGGCCGAAAGTAGATATCGTCGTCAATCTTGAGCAAGTATAATGCGTTCGAGTGTGCCGCAATCCAATTGTGGAACAACAGACCTTTCCGCGAATTCAATCGATAACCTTCGGATACCTGAAAGATGTTACTGTTTTGTAATTTCTCTGCTGCTACTTAGATATTGACGAGTCTGTCGTGGCAATGGGGCGTATAATAAATAATCATTTCACGGCGAGATCGCACTCTGTTTAAGCTTGCTTATATGGCTTTTGTTGACGAGCAACAGCAGCCGCGCTTCGTGGTTGTGAAATATCTACTTCTCGTCCACGGCAGAGTGTGATTCCTTTCAATTATGGCCTGATCACACCCGTCTGTAATAATTATTTCAGCCTGCTGTTACGTATCCGCAAACTCTTGCCATTAGAAAGCGCAGGAGACATTTTTCGAAATACAGTCTTCTCTCCTGCAGACACGCGACACTAACTATTCACTGAATCAGTGTAGTACCCCTAGGAAGATCATGTCGCCGTACTGGTCGTTTTCCGCCCGTACGACAGCGTTGTCAGCATTGAGAAAGAATTTGTACTGGATACCAAATCGCTTGAGCACACGAAGCCACGTGGACCGAAGGACATTTCGCTTCTGGAAATTTTTTAGTGCAGAATAGACGCCAACGAATACCAGAGGTGCGTCTCTTCGTGTCTGCTTGCGGATTTGATGCATGCGGCAAATTGTGCATGCGTACTGCTTCAGTGTCGACAAGAGTTAGAGCCAACTTCTAATGTCGAAAAAATAGAACATGATGAAGCACCTGGCGCACAAGAAGAAGTGCGAATTCTTTTCCGTCCATAAGTGAAACCCTGTCGGTACCGGTAATAGAGCATGTCTTGTAGAGTGCGCTGGTAGCTCCACAGTGCGCCAATCTGGTGATCCAGGTCGTTCAAGTTTTCCAGGAAGGCTGGCAGGTTCAGCAGGTCTTCAAACGGCATTACCGCGTCATAGAACATGCCCCCGAAGTCGCTAAATCCGTTAAAGATCGGAACGCAGTGGTGTCGCAAGGCGCGCAGGTAGGCCATTGAAACTCGTGGCAGCTCGTCGTCCAAGATCATGCAGAACCGGTAGGGATCCATCGACCGCTTATACGTTTCGTCCGTTTTGTCGTCGAAAAAAACGTGCTGGGGAAAGATTCTCTGCGCTTGCTGCAGCAGCATCCGAAACTGATAACTCAAACGTTCGGGCTCGTGCTCCGCTATTGCTGGCGCGAGCATCGAAATCATGTTCGTCTTATTACGCATCAAGGCGTCCATATCAATACTCGTCAGCTCGTCCAGCGGCCAGTAGTCACGCTCGAACCGCGACTATGAAGAGCGAGGGTTTTTTTGAAAGGATGTTCAGCATCGACAAGAGCATCTACCCTTAGTCAGTTGTAATTAGGTGATCATGTGTGCGGCAGGAGCGCAAGCATGCACTTTTGCAATTCAAATTCTCATGTAACGATTGGATTTGGAAGTGCGAAGCACGTGCAACACTAGATAAAGTTGTTACTCATGACACGCTTACAAGTACTTGCTGCATCTCCTTTTACCTGTCATTTCTCAATTGCCATAACTCAAGAAAGAACCAGTTGTCTCTTCTTCCCAAGTAGGGAACCTTGTGTAGCGAGTCCGTGAAATAGAAGTCAAAGCCCGGTGTTTCACCTTGTTTTGCGAGCTCATCCGCACCAATAAAGCGCACAGAGCAGACGTCTGGTGTACGAGGCGGCGATTCATAGTCCAGAAAGATTTCCAATTTCACGTCCGCACTGCAGTCTCCGTTCTCATTCCCGGACGAACTGTGCGAAGCCATTCCCGCAATTTCCTTCTGATCATCGATGTCGCTACCGTGAAACAAAGGTATCTGAAGCCGATCAAGGGGATCCAAGTGGTCCTGATCACCCAATGAGCTACCTGTTTGCTCTACTGGCGGTGCTTCTACTGCTCCCATCTCGTCTTCTGAAGACAGAGCTTCTGTTTGGGGAATTTCAAGGTCCTCTCCCTGTCCCTCAGATGGTGACGTCGCAGACTCGGCATCCATTGCTCTTGGGTCGTCCACTTCAGACGATGCGCTTTCGACAACGTCCGCTGCGACGGCAACGGGAAGAGAAAGGGATCGATCGAACAATCGCGCTCGATCACTAATGCCCCGCACGCTGACTCTCACTACGCGTACAAGAGATGCAACACTGCTCCTGAAAGAATCTTGCTCAACTGCAAATTCTGACATTTCTTCTTGTGCTGGGGCCTCGGCGTCGGCGACTCCTTCATCAATGTAAGTTCGTGGTCCGTTGTTGCGTTTCTTTTCTAATTCGTGCTGCCTGCTTCTATTACGCCTGTTCTTATGCTTCTCTTCATTCCCGGCAGCATCCATCTTCAGCTTGTGTTCGCCTGATAATTCGAATGGTATCTTTCTTCGCGTTAATTCTCGTCCCCACGAGGTCGTTTCAGGTCGGAATTGATGCAATCGAAGACCCGAAACTGTAACTACAGCTGTTTGAGAATGATTGTTCGCAGGACCATGCGGCGACAAAGAGCTCACGAGACTCGGGAAAACTGACACAAGCGCAGCTGCTTTCTTCATCTCGTGCGGCTTCGAGACGTTCGAGCGTTTTTCAACCGCAACTATGGAAAAGAAGGATAGACAATCCCCTACGAGTTTCAGTCCGTACGCAAAGATGCTGCTCGCCAAGTGCAAGTGGGGCAAGAATACTTTGCTGCTTCCTATGTGCTTTCGTCGCATGCGGCTAGCAGCAGCATCGGCTTGCTTTCCGTGCGGTCGCTCTTGGTTGCGTATGCGTAGTGTCGAGTCACCAGCATAGTCCCACTTTCCACGTAGTCCATTGCTACTCCTTTTCCGCGTTTCGCCAACATCTTCATCACAATCCGTCCTGTGTGTGTAAAGCGGCGTACTTGCAGTGTCACGCTCTTCCTGCACTAGACGTGTCGCATGCGCCTCCAGAGGTGTCACCTGTTCAGAGCCGCAGACAGGCGCGCTTTCCCTGAGTTCTATCCAACCAGCGTTTCGTCCTTTCATGCTGGGCATCAACCACATCAGACGGTCGACAAAGTCTTGTTCCGCAGATACAAGCATGAAAATTGCGACCAAGGCCAAAAATCCCGCACAAAATCTCTTCAGTATTCTCCTTCTGCAGGTGTTTTTGTTGTTGTTCCAGAGTACAACTTCTAGTAACGCAGGATTTCTGTAACAGAAAATGCCTGCTACACCTTGATTGGCTTTACGGCCAGGAGTAGGTCTTGTTACAATCGGCCTGCATCGACATCTCCGAGTCAGGCATCGAAGGCTACGCCACACACTACTTTGGGAGCAGAACTTGTGAACCAGCATTTTTGGTCCGTATCGGCAAAACAACTTGCGTATTCTGCGGATCAGAAGTGATGCTCTCCCACATTTAGTCCGTTGGCGTTCCGCCTTTCCTCGGTCTCGTGCGCGCAGCCCTGTGTTACTACACCTATTGTGGCAGCACGAAGATCTTGTACTCGACTTCTTTTCATCCTGTCTTCCAGTTAGTACATCCTTGTACTCAACAGTCGACCTTCTCTCAGGCCCGTCTCTTCTCGGGCGCTCCGGAATACGAGTATCTCCGCCTCTATCTCCAGGATCGTTGTGGGACAACGCGCCCGCGTTCCTGTCATGGGGCGCTGACTTCAGAGGAGGATCATGGCCAACGCAGTAACTAGGCGGCTCAGATAAGCAGCACGATGAGGACGCCGAGGAGCAAGACATCATGATCATGCCCCCGCTGACGAGGTCGAGGACGCGAAAGCGTGTTGCAGTGACTAGGTATTATCCAGCTCAGTGTCACTTCCCCCGCCTCAGACGGACGTCCTGAAACTACCACTACGGAAACGACAATAGGCTTGGTGACCGCTCTCTCAAAGTCTTGTGCACTCAGTGTCGTTCTCCTGTCCTCGGTGTTACCGGTCGCATTCACTTACCTCTCTCCACATATCTTGACACTCGAAGTCGAAGATCACCAAATGCAGGTACTACAATGTGATCTAGACGCAGGACGAGAAGGGGACCACTCCTGGGGTTTGGTGAGCAGTGTACTGTAAAGTCAAGTTGAACACGCAAGTAAGTACTCTGCACTAAGCTCGACGCCGAACGTTTCCAGGCCTTGTTCAGAAAATCTTGGACTTTTGTGTTACAATTGTGGCTTTTGGCTGCAAGTGCAACAGCGACACTTGATCATGAGATGAAGCTCCATCTCGAGGAGAATGATTCGAGTACTACACCCAAACTGTTCTTCTGTGGAATTGTACTACCTTTCTTGTCTTAGACTTTATTATATATTGTCTAAAAAATACAAAATTGTTGAACAGAATTATTATCATATAAATATGAATCTAGTGCTGTTTCAACTATCAAAGCAACTTCAACATAACGTATTTTGTTGCAATCTCTTCAAGTACTCGGTCTTGCCGTGAACTGCTTGCTTGACCAAGGCTTTACATTGGAAAGACAACTCGGCATTGAACCGAAATTGATTGTACGAAAGAAAGTATCATAACCACAATGTTGAAGGGAAGGAGTTACTTTTATTAGGGCAACGCTACATTATGATGGGAGTCGATGAATAATTCTGAAATGCGAAGGTAATCGTAGTTTGAATTTGCGGACTACGCCTCTGATCATTATGATTCATCACGGGCACACCGAGGGAGCAACAACTTTGTGCTCATCGAATTTGCCTGGTACATGGGATGAAAAATATTCTTAGTAGGCATCGGAAGTCTAGTAAAACGCGTTTTACGCGATGTTGGCCTGCAGGTACAATAGGAGTTATGTGGAAGAGTCCTGTCGACTGAGCAGCAAAGGAAAGCAAAAGGAGCGTGTAAAAATGACAATGTAAAGATTGACGGGAGGGTGTCGTGGGAGTGGTGGGATTGATGTTGATCTTTATGGAAAAATAGGAAAAATGCAACGCTTTGAAGAGTCTTTCTTTTGTTCTTATGAATGCAATGTTATTGAGCGTGGTAAGCGTTGAAGTTTCTGGATATTTATGTCTTCTAATAAATGCGTGCTCATTTAAGCAAGAAATGTGAATATGTTTACTTGTTTGCGGCTCCTTTCACGAATGCCTTCGCCGTCCCCGCCTATCATGCTGATTCGTTCTTCTTCTGCGGCTCCTCTTTAGTCAGGGCTCGAAAAACTTGGTCGAGGGTTGGGCGTGTCAATCGAATGAGGTTTCGCACCACCTCCATCCGGATCGCGAGCTAGCCTAGAAAATCGTCATTGTTTGCCTCGAAAAGCGGGAAGAAGCAAAGGAGCTCTTGCTGGGTGAAGAGCATTGAATCCAGAAAATGCTGGAAAAAGCTCAAGTGGTGCACCAGTACCACCGTGCTGCTGCGAGTCGGTGCCGTATCGTCTGTACCTAGGAACGCTGTCAGCAACAAGATTGCCATTCGCATGACGAAGTGCGGGCCGGGGCGGTCGCTCGGGAGAAGCTCCGGGATTCACTGGCGGAATGTTTACCTGGATCTCTTCGCCGTTGGGTCCCACAGCAATCACATGATTTCGATTTGTTGTACTCGAGTGCTCCTTCATGTTCTTTTTGCTGGGTTGAAGATGGGCTGAATTGATGGTCGTGCTAGGGCCTGGCGTTGTGCTCCGATGGCGACTCTCCATTAATGGCGTGCCGCCACTTGTTCTCGAAGCAGAACCCAAACGTTGCTGCGCAAGTTGACGCGATAGTTTTCTCTGCAGTGCTGGAGTCGCTCCCCGAACCTGACTAGTCGTGGCCGCCTGCTGATGCCGCTGGTCCGTCGTGCTGTTGGGTTCTCGAAGACCAGTGTCCTCGGGGTTATTTTTTCCAGGGAGAGG
The DNA here is from genome assembly GCA_905178165.1 of Amoebophrya sp. A25. Lineage (NCBI taxonomy): Eukaryota > Dinophyceae > Syndiniales > Amoebophryaceae > Amoebophrya > Amoebophrya sp. A25. Next base: position 548,436 of record CAJINU010000017.1, on the reverse strand, counting down.
CACAACCCGTTGATGGGCTTCTCGCTCCTCCATCCGGACATGATCAAGATCATGCATCGCCGCTGGCACTGGTATGTTATCTGAAGGTTCTTCATAGTTGTTGTGGTGCGAGCTGAGCAGAGTATTTCCTTGCCCACTCAATGTCGTTGTGTTTGCAGCACAAGCAAGATGAGAAACGGAGACAACATGAGACAGACCTCGTGACTCCACTAACGCTACCCTCTGGTTCTCAAGATTTGAAGCGCGCGGGAACGGCGCGACAGGAAGTGCCAGACTACGCGCGACCGGGTGTCGTTTTGCTCCTGAATTATCACCAGGGTTGATCTTAATACCGAGCCCTCGGCCAGCTAAGAGTGGAGACTGCATGATCGGTGGAAGAGGACGTATTTGTTGAGCGACGTTAGCCGCCAAAAGACTTTGGCTCGTGGAGGAGAGGTTTACAAGAACTCTTGCGTCAGCGACGGCAATCGCAGTAGGAGAGGCAACACTTGAATTTGTGCAAGCTGTCGTTGCTATATTCTGTATTGGACCTCCTGGAGTGGTTCGGAACACTGGTGGTGGTAAGAGAGAGAGTGCTGGGGCGGTTGGATGAGGAAGAGAGGTAGCACACGCACCAGCGCCTGCGCCACCTACGTTACTCATGAAAGAAGTGCTTTGCTGTTCGCGATCTTGCGCTGACACTTGAAGAAGGGATGAGGACAAAGATGCAAACTGCATGCTGTACGGCGGCGGAGGAGCATGCTGCTCCTGTCGTCGAGCATAACCAAGGGAGATAGGTTGGCGTTGGAAGACATGCGAGAACAGCTTCGAGGGCGAGTGTAGTCCTCCGAAGAAATTCCTCGAGGAACCCGTTGAAGTTCCTCCAGCAGAAAAAATTCCAAGCATACCAGACGATGGTAGTCGCCGCTGTTTGGGCTGCTCTTCCAATGCTTTCTCAGGCACACTCTTTTGGAACGCGGAGGCACTTCCTGCGACATTAAGGAGTGGAGAGAAAGATGGGTTGTTGCACGTCGTAGTGGTACTGCTAGAATGCGTCAAGGATGTAGACATCTCTTTCGCAGCTGCTCCCGGGTGTGACGAATCTTGCAGTGCTCTCTTTCCCTGCGGTACGGCAGACATTACACGCTTAGTTCCCACTACCCTCCCACCGGAAGACACATTTTGAGATGCCGCACGCCTCACTGTGGTCGTTCCGAGGCCCAGTAAGCCTCCGCTACATCGTCCAATCACGCCTCGTCCTCCACCAGGGGGAGCGCATGTAGTAGTCGTACTTGAGGATCCAAATGTGGTCGTTGCAGATGTTGGAGTGTGCAGCGCGCTTGTTCTTCCATCTAGTGAAAGGGCGAGATGTGGCCCATCTCGTTTTTGATGCACTTCTAGCATTTCACGAACGAGTGCCGCCGCTTCCTGTTCTCTTTCAGGGTTCTCGCGTATGGGTCGAAACGTGCGATCGGGCGACCCATGGGCTACGTCATGATGTGGCTTTCGGTCGCGCCTGGCGGAGCCATGTCGGGAGCTTGAGCATATGTGTCCTCGGCGCGAGTTGGACGACCGTCGCACCAAAGAAGGCGTCGAGGAAGGTACCAATAACCTGCGAGCACGTCGTTCTATCTCGTACTTTCTTCACATTCACTACAGATTGAACATGAATAAGAACATTATTCGCAAGGGTCAGCGATCGCGTCAGCAGCAGGAGTGAAAAGATAGATATCATAATTTATCGCTGTTCTTGACAACGAAATCTTTTGAGAACGTGTAGACGGCATGCAAGTTTACATGTTCGTTTCCAGCAACATATCAAACAGCAATCATCAATTCAAAGGCTAGATTTAGTACAGTTTTGTAGAACTTACTATTGCATGAGGGAAGAAGCCTAAAATTCAGAGGGAAAACGAGTTGGCTGTTTTACTTATGCGCTTTGAGCGTCGCTGCGCCTAAGCCTCATCCTATAAAGGAAGAAGCCAATTTGCACTTGCAGCATACCTCTAAGCCAAAGGAGAAAATTCTTACCAAGTTCCTGTTATGGGAGTACAGTTTTGTAGAACTTTACTATGAAAGATTTCAAAAATACGTTGAATTTTTTTGCGCTTGTTCTTCTCGCACATCGACCGCGAGTTCCACAGCATCTTCGTGCACCTCAGCGATTTCTGCTATAGTGCTCGCGTCACGCGATGGATACACGGCACTGATGGCAGCTGAGGTTGAAACCAATCTGAACGAATTCCTTTGTAGATCCTCGATCGGCGACGCTGCGGTGAAGAATGAATTCTCGCCTGCTCTGCAGCTGCCGGGCGCGGCCCACGAGTCTGTCATCATGCCGCTGCCTCCTCCAGCTGCCGCACCTGCGTCGAGAAATAGACTACTGGAGTTGCTCCTTGATGCACCTGCTCCATCCAGAGGAGATGATCCACGTGCCGACCTACCCCTACTCAGATTGGTGCTTTTGGTACCCATACCCATTTCGTTCCAGCGGGAACCAACATGAGGAGCAGCCTGTAGTTGGTTGTTTGCCACGCCGCCTGCACGTTGACGACGGCTGCTGCTCTCGGTGGCGCGGTCGTGCAAGCGCGCGGTGGGGGAGAATGTTAAACGCCCAGCGCTGCTTGTAGAAGCTGCACCCAGAATTCCATTTCTACTTCTCGTAGTCACGGGTTTGTTCTTCACCATCGTAGTAGAGCATGATGAGGAACAAGAAGCAACAATGTCGCTCATGACTGCTGATCCGGAAACCGCGGGCAGTGGTTGATCCCGAGCGAACAAAGTTGTGATGACGCTTGATGACTCATCGCCCGGAGCTTGTCCTGGTGGCTCCGCAAGAATGGCTGAGACCTCGACACCGCAGACCAGCGAAGAATTATCGTTGCTTCTTGATCCAAAAACTCCGGCATTCGTCGCTGCTTTGTTATTAAGATTCACGAGTTGTTGTCGAGCTCGAGGGGTCACAGTCGAAATCAATTTGCTGTTAGGTGGTTGTGATGATGAGACTACCTTCTTGTCCACGACCTTGCGCGAAGCGTTACTAGCTGAAAAACTGTTTTTCCCAACATGGTGCATTCCAGTTTTGCTTCGCTGATTTCGGTTAGGTGAGATACGCGATGACACCTGCTTTCCGGGCGACACTTTTCGAGCCAGGAGACCAGGTGATGCTGATGACCGTCTGGCACTCTCTGATGAAATCAAATTCGTGCATGTCAGGCCATCACTTCTGGCAAAAGATGAGGACGAGACGAATGACCGACTATTGCTTCGAGGAGGATTCTCGGTATGATCAGCAGGTGGTCGCTGCCCGGCCCTCTTGCGTGCACTCGAAAGCGGGCGGTGCGGCCCCCCGTTGGTGGATGCGACACCAAGTTCATCAACTTCACTACCACGTTTTGCCAAAAGGAAAGCTCTTTTATTCGGGATCGGATCCGGATCCGCCTCAATAATATGATCATCTACAACTTCGTCTGGCGTTAGTGCGTTCGACGCTTCAACACGTGAGTGCCCTTGCTCTTGTGTACTGGGCGCCGCCTGGCAAGAGGAGAACGTGGTTGATGATGCCTCCCTTGCTGTTTCCACGCTTGCGCCACAGCTTTGCGCAGAAAAAAACGCGCCCCACGTCGACGCCGAACATTCACTGCTAACTACCGACGCATCACACGCACCCAGGATAGAAGATGAGGACGAGAGATGTCCACGCACAAGGCTCGCTTCAACAGCAGCTTTTCGAGTATCGCAATTGCCCTGTTCCTGCGCGCAGAAGTTCTGGCTGCGTGGATTCTTCTCCCTGGAGGTATCGTGCACAAGTGCGTCTTCTTCTTCATGTTCGACGTGAGAAGCCGCAGGAGCAGCAACACTTGCATGATGTGCAGTGTGTGCGGGACCCCGATTCTCCTGTTGATTTGATGGTAAAGACCGATGTGATCTACACTGACGCGACAGGTGCAGCGGCCGAGGCACTCCTCTCATAATGTCATCAGCCGTCAAGGCTTTCACGTCCAAGCTTCCATGTTTCGCGTGCGGTTTGAATTCTGCTTGCATTTCTGGTGTAGAAATTCGCACTATAATGGACTCTGAGCGCATCGGAATCTGAGATTCCAAGGTCGCATCCCCGTTTTGCTTTTCTTGTCTCTCATCTGATGAAGAAAGGGAAAGACCAAGCTGTGGCTTCGGTGGAGCGACGTAGCTGCTAGTACTAGTCTGTGCCTGCAATTTTTCCAGGCCATCAAAGCACAACAGAGCACCATTAGATCCCGTCGCTACATCTTCAACTTCTGGCCTACTACCTATCTTCAAGGTACCACGACTCTGACCCTGATCGTAATCCGACCTCGACTCTGTTGCCATCAAGATCGAGGTGGCAGGAATCGTTTTTATCATTTTTTGCGCAAGACTGAATGAAGAGGAGACGCTCCCCAGCATACCAGCTGCAGCCACGGTCGCCTGAAGATTGCTCGGAGGTGAAGCTGGACTTTTGTGTAGAGTTTTTGCTTCAATTTGTGGCGACGAGGATGGTGTGGGATGGGGCACTAGGCGAACAGAGAGCCAACTTCGTTGCTTCGTGTTGTTCGTCGTGGGGTTTCCGGCTCCTCCACCACCTGACGAAAAGAATCCCCGTGGCTGCACATTTGGTGAACTACACCTAGCTTCTAATGTTTCTGTTACTGAAGGCGATTCTGCTGATGTAGTTGCCGCGGCCTGCTGATCCGTTTTCAGCGGTCTCTTGTGGCCATCCAGTAAGGGACTCGACAAGCGCTGCCGTAATAAACCCGAAGAAGAGTTTTGAAGAATACTCCTACTACGGCTGACAGCGGAGTCCAAAACTGCACTGCGCTCTGCCGATGTCGTCGCCTTGATGAGTGGGCGTGCAGGCGAGATCTTTAGACTGCCTGACACCAGAGGGGTTGAAGCGGATAACGATGACGCACTCGATGCACCCGCTACGGGTCTGCTCCTCCCATAGAAAAGTTCTTCATTGATTTGATGGTTCTTGAGATTCTTGTTTTGAGGGAGCACCTGTGGAAGATAAGGCGCTGGCGGGGGATGCAAAGAGAGACATCTAGAGGCTACGACAACAGCGTCTTTCTGATGTGGGGCGCTAAGTGCATTGTGCTTCACTTCGCTTACTCCCGCGGTACGGATTCTCGTACTGGTCGTATGGTCGCCAGCTCTCGTTTTGCCTGGAGGTGAAGCAATGTGAATGTTGGTCTCCTGCTTGTTCTGACGTCGAAACTGCGGCTGACATAGCGTGGATTTAGCTGTGGCTTCACAAGTCGAAGCTGAGGATACAGATGAGCTACTGAACGCGTGATCAAGGTAATCTTCGATCGATGATGACGTCGAACACGATGCTGTGCTAACAGCGTTCCTCTTCACACCACTTGTACTTGGTCTAGCGTCTGCATCCAACTCTTTTCTGCGCTGTTCACCACCGAAACCAGTAACCAAAGCGAGATGCTCATGTTGCGTCATGGAAGCCGAAGTGCTAACTTTTTCAGGCAGAAGTCCTTGATGTTGAGGATGATCTTGATGAACAACTTGGGAATGATCTTGGCCAGGAGGAAGCGAGCCATTGTTAGGTGTGCCGATATTGAAATATTCGGGGGTGCCCACGGTGGCCGCTATCACCCCCAGGTCTGCGATGTCATGACCTTCTGAGGACTCCGCTGAAGTAGGTCGCAGACGAGGCGGACATCCTGGTTGTCGAGTGTAAACAAAATGTCGTAGACATGCAGTACGCTAACTACGCATGAGCGGACTTCAACGTAGTCCTAGAAGTGAACGAAAGCAACCACATTTTTTAGAGATACCTAGTAGTATTAGTAGCTCATTATACACTACTTAAGAACTTCTTCTACTTCTTCTACTTTTTGCATTTTCACACTTGGTGCGAGGAGCAGGCACAAGCCTGTTCCAGAAGTAGCGCAAGAGCGAAACCTTCATAAAGAATACCCTGGTCACGCATTTGCGTCTGCGGTGACGAGCAAACTGCCGCTTCACATGATGAAGATGGGCTACCCGTAGGGGCAAGCGCCGGGGAGCCAGTAGCGGTGGGCCAAGAAGCGAGTAGTCGGTCTTTTTGGGCGGTAGGTGAAAAGGAGTGCAAAAGCTGACCGCCGCGTGAACTGGACGAGAGGGAGGAAACACAAACAATACTCAAGAAGTATGACGAAACTAGTACAAGCATGTATGCCTAGGCACCAGGAACAATACCAACACCAGCAGTGCCAATTATGCTACGTATGTAGAAACTCAAGATCGATGCAAGGTTCGAATATTTTCAAGAAGAAGACTGGAATACAAGCACGACGAGCACGAGCTGTATTTAGTGTGAATACCAATGCCATTCGAGGAGCCGCGGTGCTATATCGACTGCATCACTTCCTTGTTCTGTTGAAGCAGGTTTTCCATAATTGGCTTTTCTTTCTGATTCTGTTTCTTGAGGAACAATTTTTTGCTCAGCTTCTGAGTCACGAAGATTTGTACTACTATCCAACACACGTTGCTCACAAGCCAAAGCCGAATATTGCTCTTCCAAGAGTACTATGCGTGCATCGCGTTCCTGAAGTTGCCTCTGCAAATCAGTCAAAACGTCTTTTGCAGCAGACGTGAATCCCAGCGCCTGCTGTGTTGTTGCAGAAGCTGCTGTGTGTTGCCTTGATAATTCTTGGCTAGTCGGACAGGTTGACGAACCGGACGAAAGCCCCGTGGAGACCACCGGAAGCGCATCAAACGAGTCTCCTCGTATCATGTTCATCGGAATTGTACTTTCAGCTACTAGTTCTCTTGTTCTATAATGAGGATCTCGAATTGCATTCTGTACGATACTACCTATCGAATGCTCCTCCTCGTCTTCACGTCTTTCGTCTGGTGGGGGAGGAAATCGCGCCGAAGGAACGATCATGGGCATTTTTCTATTCTCTTCAACTAGACGATATTCTTCGCCGCTGACCTGAGCTATATCCGGTGGCGATACAACAAAAGTTCCCCAAAGGTCAAACGACGCTTCTGGACAACTGGAGGCTTCCCGCACATTATGTTGAGCAGGTTCTTCCATCTCGTCGATCATTTTAGCCGTAGTAACTACATGAGCAGGCGGAATCTTCTTCTGAATTGTGTTATCTGAACCCGCCACAATGGGATCGCTCTCATTGCAGTTAGGAATCTTCTTCATTTCCGTGATCAATTCGTTTCTCTGTAGATCGGCTTCGTGGTCAGACGAGGTCGGATGATCGCAACTATTATTTTGCTCGATTTCTACGGCATCGCGCTGGAAATCCAACATCTCCACATCGTGTCCCACGAAAGACTGGCCAGGACCTCCAGGAATGTTGGCCACAGCATTAGCAACAACTCCTGGACTTATTCCATCGGGACCACCACTTTCTTGCTGAACAACAACCTCCATTTTGTGATATATCTGATTATTTTTTCTTCTTCTACTGAATCCGGAAGATGAACAACCATACTAGCGGTCATATTGACGTTTACATTTACATATTTAGGATTACACAGGAGATCGAAGTCGACCAAGGCGCGTTCTTGCCTCTCGTTTGACGTCACTCAGACTCCTTTCGTCAAAGACGACCACTTTTTGTTCCTCGGGCTCTCTTCTGCATTGACCTTCAAAACTTTTCTAAACGCATTCGTCTGATCGGTGGAAGAAGACTTTTTGCTCTCAAGGTTGACAGCTTTCTGCTCATTTCTCTCAACAACAACATGGCGCAAGCAAGTCAATCAATCAACTATATGCGGCCGTCTAACGAGCGGCGGCGCTGGATAACGGAGGAACAAACAGACCCAGGGCCAACTCTGGACTGTGCGAGCACGACTGCAAGTCAGTCAATCAATCAGTCAATCAATCAATCAATAATATGCGGCCGTCTAACGAGCGGCGGTGCTGGATAACGGAGGAACAAACAGACCCAGGACCAACTCTGGACTGTGCGAGCACGACTGCAAGTCAGTCAATCAATCAATCAATCAGTTGGCCGCCATTTTTTTTTGTATGCGAAGACCGCCGGAAGGGTGACCCCAGTTTTATCCAGTTCGCAAACCGGCGGCAGGTGGAGTAAGTACATTAGCCTCCTTATATTACGGATGCCAACCTCCCCGACTGCCGCACCTCTACGTCCTGAGAAGATGGGAGGGAAATTATACAACGTCAGATGTTTAAGTTTACAACAATAAATGACAATTCGTGTTCGTCGGCTTTTTTACACACACACACACACATTTTCGAGTCGGAAGATGAAATACTAGCGGCATTGGCAGACGCAGAAGCGATAAAAATCTCGGCTGCGCCAGGTAACGTCGAGCGTGAGGGGTGATCTATTTTCTTAAAAATGATGAGCACACGTTATTTCCAGCTTGTTAAACAAGTCGAATCATGATGAAGATGATGGTTTTTCTAAATAAATTTTCTACCCTGATGATGTTAGAAGATTTACAAGTCCTTACAATGACAAGCTAAGACTCTTCTTCAGATTTTTTTTTCGATCATGAAAAGAATGCTACACAAATTAATAAATGCGAGTAAAAAAAGAATCGATCACAACAACACCTAGCGTTGGCGACGTCATCAAGGCTGTGGCTGCCCTTATTTTCCATGTCAGAATCTTCAGCGTCGAAGGCTGCGGTGACAGCTGATCATATTTGGAATAGGACGAAGATGAAGACAAGATGAAGAATGAAGAATGCCTGTAATCATGATGATCATATTCATGATATGGTAATAAACTTTTCACTATTATTAGTTCTTTCTTTGATGTAGTACTATTTCGATAGTTATGGGAGTTGTAGCAGTTCTTCAATCAAGAATCAACAGCAACAATCTGAGTCACAGTTTCTGAGCAGGAGGAGTAGGCGATGTTGGCTGTTGCGGCTGCTGGAAACTGTTGAGTGACAACATGAAGAAATAGAAAAAGTAAACATCTACAACATGCATACTAAACAGAAAGGGAGATCTAGGGCACCTTCAAGTGTTCATATTCTAAGATCAGGAGGTAAAGATGGGTGGGGGCTTTCTCAGTCTAAAAGTACAATCACTTCTTTCATGCTAAGCTTCATCCAGCATCGTACTCAACTTTTGTTCATTCATCGTCGATAATGTAAGCATGGGTGCATTACAAAGACAAAGATGCTCTAATTTCTAATTCTTTGGGCATTTTTTTTTTTGATTCTGACAGATAGAGATACACTCGACTATGACTAAACTGGAACTGTATAGTTTCTATCAAATCTATGTCTAACCTGCCAAATGACCATGAATTCGTCTTCGTTTCCAGTGCAACAGGCAACGAGTAGCTCGTTTGTTCAGAAATATTCAAAATATGAATAAAGAGAGAAATCAAGTAGTCCGAAAAGGGATGTAACACTCGTATATCTTGGTGGGCGACGCGTAAGTGTGTGTTCCGCGCAGAGTCTTCACTAGTTTCATCACCAGTCGACCATCATCCACGTAACGCATCGCATATTTGAGGAAGTTGTCGAGGTCTCGGTCGCGCTGCTCCAACGCTAGGATGAGCACCGTCCCGCTTCTCATGTACACCATGCTATGATTTGTTTCCAAGCAAACTTCATCTTGACGTTCCTGAAGTTGACCTTCATCTACAGGAGGAGCCAGGTCTTGTTGTACTACTAATTGCGGTTCCTGCTCTCCGGCATCATCTCTGCTTTGTGCTGTGATTTGAGCGGATTCGTGATCAAGACCTTGTGAAGATACAGCAGCGGCAACATTCCGTTCTTGATCACCTTTCTCCCGCGTACTGGCGGCATCCGCAAGACGATCTTGGGGTGAGACATTTCCGCGTAGTTCTTGGTTCGCTTCACTTCTTGCAGTTTCTGCTTTTGAATTCTCTTGTTCAACAACGTCAGATCTAGTTTCGATATTTTTCTCGTCAACCTGTTCTGCGTCATAATCAAACTCATCCACCTGTTCTTCCACGTTTTGTGCTTCCGACTCACGCGGCTCAACGCGGACTTTAAAATCTGGATGCCATAAACGAATTACCTCTTTCGTTGCCTCGGACAAGGTATCCAGGAGTTGCACCATATCATTGTTTGTATTCTTCATATTGATGCTAGTGCTGCTCGTCTGGTTATCAAAACTAGTTTCCGACATTTCCAATAAATGATGTTCATCATGCAGGAGGTTTTCGTGTACAACTGCATGTTGTTGAAGTTGATGCTGAGTTTGACTTGAATATGAGGAGGTCGTGGAAGTTGTTGTGCTTGAGCTAGAGCTTGCTACCTTCTTCGTGTTCGTGTCGTTATCAAGAACAGCGTTTCCTAAAAGTGCGCTATTGCCGTCAATCTTAGATTGTTCCATCTGCCGCAGAGCGTTCTGCATGAAGTAGAGCTCCGTCTTGGTCCAGAAACGTGCTGGCTGCGCCAACGCTAAGAGAGTGTCGAGTAAAGCGACGGAGTGATCCTCGTCGTAGCACAAGCTTGAGCCGATGATGAAATCGACCTTGCCGTACTCGCTTAGCAGAGCCTCCGTATGACCGCGGTTGCCCCATTCGAGCTGACGCACGTGAACTAGACCACTGTGGCTTTTTCCTACTAGCTCTTCTGGTGCCAGATCTACCTGAGCATGATCTTCAAGTTCATGTTGTTGTTCAGCTCCTAATTGCTGATGTAGAGGATGTGCTCCATTATTCTTCAAATTAATGAAGTCCTCATCCTTTTTCCTGGCCAAATACTGTAAGTCTTCGGAGCTCCGCTTGCCGGGTCTGGGATAGAGAGACGAACGCGGTTGCTGCACAGGGTGGAGGGAGGTAGGCGTTGGAGCGCAACTAGAAGTTGTCGCACTCGAAGTGGAGGAGGCAGAAGACGTTTCGGGTAGTCCGTCTTCAGCGGTGAAGTGAGTCGAACGTTGATGTGCTGACGTTGATGAAGTATCGATGAAGGAAGAACAAGAACGAAAAGCGGCTTTAGTAGACCGGGAAGATGCTGCTGCTTCATGAAGATCGCGGACGGTGACCACCGTGGAGGACGTTGTCTTTGCACTAATTTGAGATTCGATCTTGCCACGCATCGTTGGCGGGACAGCAGCATTCGGTAACCCCGCGTTGTTCGTCTGGTTTCCAATAGTTGTTGATGTCGATGGAGGGGAGAAGATAGAACGTGCGCCGTTTCTCTGTTGATTCTCTTGCAGGCTTTGGTAGTAAAACTGTGGAGTCCGAGAGTGGTAGCCGAGGGCTGGAGCAGCAGTGTTTGCAGGATAAGCTACTGGTGGATTCATGATTTTAGACGGACCACCTGCTGCGCCATTCGCAAGGCTTGCATCTCTGATCACATGGTTGATCGCCGTTGACGCACCTGCACCCATTTGCAAGCACGCTGTACTAAGATCTTCCGACGACAACTTTTCCCCCTCAGACTCGCGGTATTCGCGCTCTAGGAAAGTCTCCGTTTTCCACGCGTAAACTTGTGGCTGCACGAATCTCACCTCTTCGTTCATCACATGGTAACGATAGTTCCACATCACGTTCTCTTCTGTGATTGGCAGTACTATGGGTAAATCGGTTGCAACGACTTGCGCGTACCGCCGATTTGGCTTCAATATGCTCGTCATATGGGGGGATTTTATGATCGCGTTTGATGGGTCATGTTTTCCATTTCTGCTACCATCTTCTGAGGTGGCTGATGACGTCGCTGTAGTGCTGGTCTCCTTGTTCTTGTTCTCGGAAACAAGACAGGGCGGCGCCAGAACGCAGGCGTATGTCGAATTATTATGCTCACGCGGCCCCGAAGATGCAACTACGCCGCAGATTCCGCGTGGTCCGAGCGGTGCGGATGTCCAGGGTACCGCACCGTTGCTTGGCGTGGATAAAGAACAAGCATTGTCTTGCGAGAAAGACAATGACGGCAAATATGAAGTCGCGTTCACCGATGGCCCTGCAATGGTCGTGTTGAAGAGTGAAGCTGGAGACGCGGGTCTGACTGTCGGAGGTGCAAGCGACGGGTCGAGATGACGAATTTTCCGATCACGATGGTAGAAGAGTTCCTCCGCAGTGCTGCTCTGGTCTGGACAGCCTTGATTGTCGATCTGCTGTCCACCTGCTAGATGAAGGCTCCGTACCCCATCAACATTTTTCGCAATGCGGTTCAGCATGACAGGGTCGCCGCGCTTTTTATCCACCAGCAACGCAGGATTTAACTGCAGTTCCGCGTACGCCTTGGCAGCGGCGTTGAGCCCTAGAGAAATCGAAGGCTGCGCCAACCCACAGCCTAGTTCCAGCACTACAGCGTTTTCATGAATGCGAAATCGCTTCCGCGTCGTTCGCTTTCTTCCCGTCGTTGGTGAGTGATCGGCATCCTCGTCGAAAAAAGTAACCACCTGAAGCGCAGGCGGCTGAGGAAGCAAACCATTCGCATCCAGCAAGTCATTTTCCGTTAAAGGAAAAAAATCAATGGCGCTAGTTTTAACACTGTTGCTCTTGCCATTGAATTTGGAGGTGCTCGATGCAGCTGCTTGTGCTGACTCCGTGCTTGATGGTACAATAGACGAGGACGACTGCTGCAACAGAGCGGCAGCTTCGAAGAAAAAGGCTTCCACGTCAACTCCATTGAGCATCGAGCTGACAAATGGACGCTCAATACCGTCACAAACTTCGTCGATAAGCGCCCGTGTTCGATGCTCATGCTCAGCAGGATCTATCCACGATGCCGTGGTTGAAGAGCCGCCTGAGCCGATGTCCTCCATGTCTGCGTCTTCGTCTCCTGATTCCGCCGATTCTTGGGGTGACGAAGCGATAGAACTCGCACTCTCGCGCACCCGCTTCATGCTCGCGCTAATTCCACCTCCATTGTGAAGATCGACGTTGCTGGTGGTGTCCATGCGTGGTTGCGCCAGTTGCTGCCCACCTACTGTGCTGCCACCTTCGTCTTTTTTCAAGTCAGGAGTGTTCATGATGTCAACCTGCACGTGCAAGAATTGCTGGTCGATTGGTGTTTGCCTTTGCCCTTGTTCTCCTACTTGATTTGGCTGTTTCGCAACTTGCTGGTGCTCATCTACCTTAGTAGATGCACTACCATCTTTTAGCAAGCACTCGCCCTTTCCTCCACTGTTCAGGTTGTTGAGGTTGTTCAAATTCGTTTCGACTTCGCCAGTCTTATTTGATGAAGATGCACCTCCAACAAAATGCTTGCTCACCACCTCACTCTTCAAATTCATCGGAGAAGATTGCTGTATCTGCATTGCGCCTAGTCCCAGCACCTGCTGATTTCGTCGGCCCTTCACAACTCGCTCAGCAATGTCTGGAGAGAGCTCGAGGCGGTCGAATTCAGTGTACCATAGCATATGCGCGATCAAGAGCTCGGCTGAAATCCAGAGCGACGCTCCCGTTCCACGTTCGCTGTGCCGTCGTGAGGATCCCGCACTCACTACAATCTGCTGTCCAAATTAGAGAACGACGACGATGTGCGGAAAAGCCCTAGAAACAAGTACTTACTTAGTAGTGTCACAACTCTTAGTCTGTGTCTGTCATCTCTTCTATGTCTATTCATTAAATCGTTATTCATTAATTTTTCGTATAATTCTCTTTGTTTGCCATTGCCATAATCAAATCTGGAGAATGGGGGTCGTATAGCGTAGGCGAAAAAATCGTCTTCGGATGCATCCTTACGAAGGTGCTGTCCACGACTGCGGCCATTCGCTCGGCTAGAGGATGAGGATGCCCCTTCACCAGTTGAAGAGGATGCTGTGGCGCCCCGCCTTGCAGGTGTTCTTCCAGCACCAGTCGATGTTCCTGTTGATGCTTGCGGGATATCTTTCGTGGTTGTGTGCAAACTTTGGGGGCTACAAGTGCTGGGTTCATCCTCCTCATCAAAACAATTTTCCTGCTGAACAACGACCACGCCTCCTTCACGCGGTTCTGGTGAGAAGGAGAAGTCATTCGGTGCTCCTTCAACCGGACCTCCGCCTACTCCGGCATCGATACCAGGAGTACTTTTGTGATCCCCGCCTCGGCGAACTCCTCGAAGATCATTGCTGGCGAAGTTCTGTTCCGCTGACCGAAATCCGCCTGCTCGTCCATAATGTGTTGCGCTGTTATGGCCACTACGTGCGTTGAGAGACGGACCACGGATCAACCCGGAAGATCCTTGTTGATGGTGATGATCTGCTCTAATTGATGGCCCACGGCTCGAAGGACCATCTCCAGCTTCTGCTCCTGCACTGGTCGTGAGTGAGCCTGTGTTCACACCACGAACTCGTCCGCCGACTAGGCCACCTCCGATCAGGGGTCTTGATCCAAGACCGAAGCTGCCCACGCACCCAAAAGATCTGGGACCTCCACCGCCACTGCTTGCCAGATTGTTCGAGCTACCCACAGCAACAAGGTTGCTGTTACTGCCACAGTCACCACCAAGGGTATTCAGACCACCCCCAGCAGAGGTGCCCCCAACCGAAACGGAAGCCTCACGGGACGATGAGGAATCGAAGTAATCATGACATGCACAACAATAGAAGCCCTGGTGTCGGCGCGAGAAGCCCAGTTTTCCTTGCTGCCCGCAGCAGACACAATCACCAGCCCACAAGACTGACATCCTTGATGTTACTTACTTGTTCTCAGAGCGTGAAATAATAAGATCATTGAATTCTGAAAGAAAAAATGCAATATGTTGACAATGTCAATGATCTTACTCATAGTATACGAGAAATTAGTTGTAGTATGGTCATGATGTCGAGCTACAGACTTTGCTCTTTGAGATATTTCTACTTAATCAATGATGAACACGATGAGAATACAAGCGAGGAAATAAAAAAAGAACAAGAAGAACTACGTACTACCACCTATCACGTAATACAACTCATGATCTGAGGGTACTGACAGGGTATGGCTAAAAGACACGAAGTTAGCTTAAGAAATGAAGACAAAGAGTAAATAAAAGTATGTAGAAGTCGCTGGCTCGAAGATCTGGAGAAAATAAAGAACAATTTAATCTTCATCTTACCACGACCACATTGTTACTCCTGTTGGTTGGTGACAGCAAGAAATATAGGTATATCTACAACTACGCAAGAGCTAGGACTCTGTTTTTCGGCTTCAGATCATTTTCCATCTCAAGTAGAATTCAATAGAACTAGAAGCACGCCTGGCACTGCTGGCGACTAGAACTAAAACAATGACGTTCAATCTACTTGATATTTAATGTTGAATGGAAATAACAAATGGCACAGCTTGAGCAACATGGATGAGATTTTACAGGAGGGACGTGGTAGCTACATTTATTTCTTTACACAGGAGGCTGAAGGCAGTCATCGATCTTGTTTCTATGTATAATAATTCTGTATTTCGAGAGTAAACATCAAGGAGTAAGATGAAGATCGAAACAATAGAGGGCGAGGGGTGGAAGCCTCCTGTATCATCCATGACGCTGCTGGATTCAATAATCTTCGTGTTCAACATCAGCATGTTCTAGGTCTTGCAGGTGGTCGTGGTACTAGGAAGGCATGTGAAAAAAAAATTGATATTCTGTTATAACAGACTAATTCATAATTAATAGAATAATTTATAGGGGTGCCAGATCGGGGATGGGATGGATCGGATGGATCGGATGGACTTTCCACCATTTCAAGTAGGATCGGAAGAATCAGGAGGGTCCACCCGATCCATCCAAGTCCATCCTACATCCGTTCTATAAACTATTCTATCATAAGGTTTGCCCGCTCGCATGATGGCATGGAGTGCATGGATCGCATGGAGCTAAAGGGGGCGCCTCTTGCGTCCCTTAGAGATCTGCGCCCCATGCACTCCATGCTACTCCATGCGCCATGCGTGCTGTAACCTACTCTGTTATATTAATATACCAACGCGATCTATTGGTCTACGGGCGAGTGCGCTTGTGATCCTTTGATTTGTTGTAAGTAAGTATGAAGAAGGCACGTTCTCTGTGAAACACCAACGCCTTTCTTGTGTTGTCGCGATAAGCTGCGTCAAGGAGAATGCCCTTTGCTTGCTGTATTTCATAAACTGGAAGCTTTCTAGTAATTTCACAAGAAAAGATAGAGGGTAACCCACAGAAACCTCAACAGGCTCGTTGTTCTTACTCTCGCGCTCAACTACTACTCGTCGTGGTTTCATTGATGCGGAACTGGAAGCTTCAATCCGTTCGACGCCCTCGTTTCAATCAAGAACCTCATGGTCATCAAAAATGAGCACTACATAACTAAACTCCGTATGACTGGCCACTTCTTGGTACAATTCTTGTAACCCTCATGTCTTTTGACATGTTCCGTCGCTAGCGACAAAGAAAGAGACTGTAGACACAGATCTTCACGCTTCGTCGGAAAAGTAAGAAGGGACTATATTTGGACCCTTTTGGAAGGTCGAAAAAAGAACACGCTTATACTGCTTCTTTCAGCACAGTCGATGTAGGTATCAGCACAACTAGTCGAGTTTCTATTTTAATAGGTCTTGGCCTTCTCCAGGACCGCCTGACATCGTTTGAAACTGAATAATTTGGTTTTGGCTTCAAATGAGAAGTACTACTTAGTCTTTTATTATTATTAATTAAGGTTATTATTATCGATGACTGCAGCATCGAGTAATGATCATGAGAGAAGGTTTTTGTGAGACCACCCGAGAGGCCTGTTTTTTGTGAGACCCTTGCTGCGGGACGATGCAATCAGCAGAAGTCTTTCAAACAGTACAGGGTGGTTTTGCACACAGCTACTATTTGGTTTTTGTCGTCTGATTGCTTGCATTACGTGCAAATTCGTAGATATTCCGACCAATTTTCATTTTGCGAGGTGCAGGTTTGCGCTTGCTTCTCCGTTTCGTCCTCGCTGAGGAAAATTTATTGTTCTTGTATAATTGTGAGAGAAACTCATCGATAAACCTTCTCATTCTTGTTGATGAACTACAACAAGTTCAGTATTCGCGAAAGGCTAGTTCAGTGGCTCGCCGTCATTCTCTGTGTTGTGGTGGAGCATCCCGGCCGCATATAGTTTGACTGTTCAGTAGGTACCATCGCGCCTGCGCGGTCGATTGGAGTGAAGTCATCATTTATCAGTCCAGGCACCCGGCTGATTCGAGTTGATGAGCGTCCTCAATCAGTTGCCAAGCGCTCTCATTTGGTCAGATCGGCGTCGGCTCGAGCGGTCATAGCCAATCGCTTGAGAGCCGCGACCTTGATATTTGTTTACGAAAAACGACTAGGGAGTTATATGAAGAGCTGAATTATGTTGGTTCATCATGATGCGTACAACGAGTAAGTACCTTCACATTCACATAGCGACAGCGGGATTTTTGTGAGTTGCAGCTTCAAAAAAAATTGAAGTACCTCCTCCGCCTCGCATGCTTTCTACGCCAAGTGCTCCCTGGTGTCCTCCCATACCTCTACCGAGGTGAGAGTGTCTCGGCATGTGCGGTGCGATGTTTTGTCCCCAGTGTCTGTCAAAATCCGCCTTGCATGCGTCTGACTCCAAGCCACGCAGGTATTCCGTTTGCCTGTCCTCTCCGGACGTGTGAGAGTACTCTTTGACCATTTTGCGTCCACGACCCCCGTGTTGCCGCTCAAGTGACATCTTGTCCACACCGGTGCTAGAATTACTGTAGGCTTGCTGCTGCTCAAAGGCGTCACGCGAACCGTCATGGACTGCACTGGAGGAGTAGCGTTCCGTGTGCATCTGCCCGTCGGCGCCCATCTTCGACGAAATGAACATACTAGAGCTCGAAGAAAAGCCACTGCCTCTACCTGGCAATAGAAGTCAACGAACCGAATTTTGGACGAAGAAAATCAAATGCCGTACGTGTCCGAACAGAAGTATGATGAACTGCTGCTCACATCTAATAAACATATGTCGCAAATAAAATGATCATCATTCTCAATTACACACAATAAACTAAGTACCTCCAGACGGCCTACTGCTCATCATTTCATGCATGTCGCCGAAAGGATCGCGTCCTCCGGAAAAGGGATCCCCCATGCCGCCTCTCATCATAGGAAAATCTCCCATCATTTGAGACATACTCTGCTCCATCGCGGCAAATGGGTCGGCATTGCTGCTGTGGAAATCGTTATAATGTTGGAATATCGAGAGTTTACTAGTTTTGTGCTGGAAGGATTCATGTTGTCATCGAGAATTTTACTGATCACAAAATCCATGGCGCCCGTACAACGCAGTTGAAGTTTAACAATCACAATGCATCATAACTAACGTTCTTTAATATCCTCTCCTCCAACTAGAAATCAAACGGCAATGAGAAGTTTCAACTATACCCTCTTTGCGCTAGCTGGCGGTCGCGGTTTCCTCCACGTGGCTGTTCGTTTCTACGCGAGCCGAAGCCCGAGAAAAATGGATCATTATCGAAAATACTTCCTCCGAACATTTTGTGCTATGGCTATCGTCCCTACCAGTTGTACCACACGCAGGATATATATTTCTCTTCGATGTTGAATCACAAGGAAGTTCTAGCGGTACTACGCCAAAAACTAGTACTATGAGTCTACGTCACTGTGTTACACACGAAACTGAAACTGATTATTTGTACACCTAGTCCTAGGCTACTTTTCTAGGACAGACTACATTCTTCGCAGATGGTACTGTCAGCTAGGGGGACATTGGGAGACGAGGACATTAAAGGGGCTGAGCAGGCGGATAAAGAGCCAATGAAAATAATAGAGTACAATAAGCCGTCCTGTCGAATTTTTCAGGGATTTTTGTCCCCAAATGTTCAAGAATATTCATCGATTAAGACCATTCATCAAACATCCATTTCCATGCTTCTTGTTCTTGTTACTGCATACAACAACTAGTACCGATTATTGAGAAATACCGAACATCAATCGTGATCAGCTGCTAGAATCTTGAATGTCAACAAATGAGTAAATCCCTTCAAGCAAAATAATCAAACGGCTAACCAATGAGGTGAACAAGCAATTAAAAAACAAGACCGAACACCATATGTCGAATCAATCGAATCGCCCTGCTCCGCGACGCTCAGTGGCGTGGTTATTTTTTTCCCTCTCTCGTCGTCACATCTTCAACTTCGGAGGTACATCCTGTAGCAGATTATTTACGCGATAAGAAATCAGGTTTCATCAAGGTACGACTAGTGTGAGAATTTTCTGATTGTTGAGACAGTTGTGATGATAGTGACTCAATGAAATTACAGACGTCAAATTTACGGAGATATCGAAGTATTCAATCCATGTTATCTGGGCAAGGCGACCTGCAGAATGGGGACCTGAAGCGAGATACTTATTCATAGTGTACGTCTCACCACGTTTCAGTGAGAGTATCGTGCGCATGCACATACTTTGCGATGTGGTATGCCGAATAATCTACTCCATGGCGCATCATGATGATCATGACATTTTCAATGATATCTGGTACTGCAACGTGTATCGACCAGGTAGATTCATTTCTTCCCCCCATATCCACGGAGAAGCTCCTGGTCTGATATTATCCTCACTCTGTACTAGGATGCTTTTCCCCCACACGAAAATATCAACCACCCTTGGAATTCACATATGGTAACTGCGTGCAGCAGTATGTCTGGACAATCTGGTTCGTGTACAGGAAGCGCAGCATCCCGTAGATCGCGATGTACACCGGAAAGAGAAAGCTGGCGAGTGTTATGAAAGAGGTTGGGGGTCTGGTCTTCTCGCCGGGACTCCTAAACAACTACGTATCTACTTATTCTTTTTCTTGTGCTAAACTACATCAGACTGAAACGGACACAAATTTTTTGTGCTCGCGTCGAACGTGAAAAAGTGACTCCATAATGTGGATCCACCCGTTTTTCAACTCCTGGAGGGCGCTAGGAACGTAGTAAACCACCTGCTTTGGTATTCGGGCACGAACTTCCAACTCGAACGAGTCCTGGGGTGCGAAACTCCACATCGGTGGCAACGTGGAACGTAACCTGTGGTGCAATTCGGCCGTACAACGAAGCTGACGACCACACGAATGATGAAAGACTAGTGTTTTTTAGCTTCTGGTGGTTCATGGTCATCTCACGTTCAGAACAAGGAAAATCATGATGGAAGTTGAAGTACCTTATCGTCTCGTTTCTTTGTGCGTACTCCTCAAAAAGCGCCGGAAACGTGAAAGGGTCGAGCTTCGAGTAAGCCATCTGGGGATTATCATACCAGGTTTTTGTGATCATGATTGGGGTAGTCCTAGTTAGCAAAGTCTACGAGTCTTTGAACTAGAACATATTTCTCTTCATCCTCATCGCTTAGTCGTACAACCTTATTTTTCGACAATGTCGTTTCAGTGAGTCTATAATTGCAGGAAGTACATTGCTCCCCCAACTCCACGCCAACGGACTACTTTGATACTTTTGTCTCGGTTCGGATAAACTCCTAAGCGCCTCTGCTTGACTAAAATCTATAGACCCCTGCAGCGTTACACCTGAGTAGGAGGGTCATCGTAGTACAGGCACTACATTATCTATTTGTTCCGCTGGGTCGCGCTCGGCGCCCGCTATCAAAATCACGATGTGGGCGCTAGGCCTCCTTTTTACATTAACGGCAACTACTACTACAGCTACAACAGATAGTGTCGAGTTCATATGGGGAATACCAATACGTCGAGAATGCTCCATGATCATTACCTGTTGCTCCTATGCCTGATGACTCATCGCATGCTAAAAGCCCTGTCATTGATAGCTTAACTGTTTCCGAAAGTTGATATCTGAACGCTCCGGCGAAAAAAACTCGCTTCGCCTTTTCCGACATTGGCATGCTCACCCTAACAATCAGCTCGTCAGGCGTGCCGTCAACGTCTTTGTCCAGCTCCTGGTACCTCAAATTGTGTAGGATTTGAAGATGTAGTTGTTCAACTGGTCTAGGGGAGGCAATCTTGTACTAGCAACAAGTTCATGTGCATTGATTTCATCGATGACCTGAAAATGGATTCTTCACCCTAATCACCATAGAGCCTACCCTAGATCCACACAAGATTCTTCACCCTAGGCCTAAAGTCGGACTTCGTTTCCATAGGGTTATACCTGACAGAAGGTACGCGAACGCTGTTTGCGTTCAACTCGTTCAGTTTGGCGTCTGTGCTCCAGAACGCTGCGGACGTGTCACTCTGTACTGCGACTACCATTTCGTGGTTGAAACGAACTAACCTGATTGTTGTGATCACGATTACAGAGTTGATCTTGAACAAAGTACTGTGAAGTAGATGTTGTAGTCACAGTGAATGTAAATCTTAGCCCAAAAGAAAAGAAAAAACTGCTCGTCTGATAGATACTATCATTACGGCTGTTCCCTGTAGAAGGCTTCTTTGATCCAGAGACCGCCTGATGCATAAGCAAAAAATATCGGCAAGAGCACTATGGCAAAGGCACATGCGAGCCAAACGCAGTAGCCTGCAGAAGCGCGCGGCGCGATGTATATTCGCTCATAGGCACTGCGAAATAAAATGACGTTCTGTAGTATCCACAGCGTCATCCTGTCACGCCTTCTCCACGCAGAAGCGGGCACTAGTTGTAGCTTCGCCTACACCTACTCGTGTCTTCACCGACCGTTTCAATCGTTCGATGTTGTCCCAATGCTGTCGCTAAAGGAATCGGACGACACGACTGCTTCACGCTGCAGCAGGCGCCGATTGCGGCAATACGTCTACCAGTATTTTCACCTTCCCCGTCAACACCTCACTAACCGCCGCTTTTGTGCTCGCGGCGCATGCAACATGTAGTAGAGCAGGTTGGTGAACGACGCGGCCATCTTTGAGACAATGACACACTTACCTTTTTAGCAACAATTAAACCCAGAAAACGAAGGACATATTGGCGACGACGGTTGTACCTGCCGTCACGCGATTTAGAATCGTTCCTGCTGTTGAGATGAGTGGGCGCTCCATCTTCTTGCATCGTTCGACTAATTATCTGTTTTCATCACTCTCTATGTTACCTTCCGGCTCATCAAGCTCTCTTTCTCCCTCACAGACTCCGGTCACGACATCTCTCACACTCATCAAAAAAACTTGCGTCGCTCTACCACTACCAGGCAGTAATGATCACCCCCATGCACCCAGCCACTTTGGAGTGGCGTGCCTCGTCTCATAGACCGATCCGAGCAATAGGGGCCTAGTCCTTTACCACGCTGCCTGTGCTTCCTAGTGGTCCACTGCGCATGCGCTCAAGTACTTAGTTGTGTAAGCACGGCCTGGTGTTGCCCACTCCCTTCTTCTTGCTCTATGAGACTTTCTGCTTCTTACTTCAAGAACAATACAGGTGGTGGTCATCAAAGACAAAGGTTTTACATTTACATTTTGAAATAAACAATCACAATTCTTGGATTCAGATTTTTTGTAGTTTCTCCTCACTCGCTCTTATTACATACACCTGCTAGCATAGACGGAATGCCGAAAGGAAAAGACCCCCCGCAGCTTTCGATTATTTTTGAATAAGTACTGTGGTACAAAACAAGTTAAGAGTAATGATAAGTGGTCTACAAGAATATGAGTACACATATTTATACAGTTATATATAATCATACTATGAAAATGAATTGGTCGTGGTCAGTGTCATACATCTTAAGAACAAAATAAGGACAGGCGGAAGTAGGGGATCAAGGACTAATACTAGACATAATCCCGCAGATCGTTGACGTTCTTCTATCACTATCTTCAACGGGTGCTTCATCAATAGGAGGATCAAATCTAGATAGAAGATCATACATATCTATGCTGTTACAACAACTAACTTATCATAATGACTCAAATATTCTACTTACTACAATGACTAGACCTAGAGCGACAATTTTGAACAACTCAAACATCCATTACAGTTGCACCTATCAGTAATTGAAGTCCACGAAGAGCTCAACATCAAACAGAAATTATTCAGTCGACTAAGTAAATGACTATGCTCGCTAATAAGTGTTTACACCTCGTTTTCTGGGATTCTATATTTTCACCGTGAATAATCGTACCTCATCGTCCCCCGTCGACAAATTGAATTTTCTACCGTGCGGTGTGGTAGATTCATCCAGCACGACGATCGGTTTCACTTCTTGTCATCAACCTTCATCTAAGAAGTAGTTTGTTAAGTAATGACGAGCGGAGCAAGTAGCAACAATATCTTCGTCTGACAGAAGATGAAGAGGCAGCGGGTGCCGACTGTCAAATCACAGTTGCAGCCGAATAAATAATTGGATACTGGTGGAGGTCGTTGCATCTTCACCCATATTCTGAACTACATCTACAACTACTGTATTCACTAACAACATATTTTTATTTTTTTATTATAAATATGTACCTCATCGAATCTTAATCAACGTCGAAATAGGGATCGTATTGTTGTTTCTGCACTCGGTACTTAGCGATCACTTTAATATGGCATTGACATTATCTGTTCTCTTATATCATCAGAACCAGAAGTAAGCCACATCCAACTTACTAACTACCACTCAACATCTTCATCAACTGGAAAAATTTAGAGAGAAAGTCAGATAAATCAAAACAACAAAACTACTTACTTACAACCATATCTTCATTGATCATCATGTGACTTTATCGAATATTAACGTCGTTCGTCAATCCTCAACGGCATCTTCATCAAGGAAAATCGATCCGAACCTCAGACAGGAAGCTCTTATTAAATTCTCAATCGTGATCGAGCTAAGACGATCATGGCACAAAAAGACAAAAATGACAGTAAGAGCAACATGTGTACTAGCGTGTCAGTCGTGATCAATCAGGTCTTTCTTGAATGGCGCAGGCCCTCTCCCTGTTGCGACGACGCACACAGCAACTCATCATCTGGTGCTCCTGCTTCTAGAGATCACAAAAGTCAGGCTTTTATGTCTCGAGAACTCTGGTTGGAAGACGTCAGAATTTTCAGGTACAACACTGTTGTTGAGATGAGGGAAAAACCACCATAGCCTCCTCTACATGTCGAAAGTTTTGTACTTCGAGAGTCGTCGATTCTTCTGCTTCTTCTTCTGTATCTCTGGCTTCGTGTACGAGCACTTTGCGTCGTTTTTACCAGGAGTCTCCTTCTCGAATCTTGCGCATCATCTCGAGTTCGTTGTCCTTTTCTGATACCTGCACTTGCAATTTATTGACTTCTGCGGTGAGGCGTGCGTTTTCCGCTTCCAAAGCCCGCTTCGTAGTCTCTACCAATTCTACATAGTTGCTTTTCACGTCATCCCGCTCTTTTTCAACCTGCTCCTTCTTTCCGGTTAGGTCACGATTCTCGTTCGTCAGGTCAGCAACTGCATTTCTTAGAGAAGAAGCAGTGGCTACTTGATGCGAGTTGCATTGCTATTATTAACTACTTGTTGTACTTGTATTCAAATCAGCACAAAGATTACAGGTTTTCCATTCGTCCTATTAGTTGTGACACATAGGGATAGGAAAGGAACAATGATCTAAAAATTCTAAACGAGACCTAAGCACTCAAAAAACAACAATGTCGTCCCGACCGTAACTTTTGGAGTTTCTCCAGAACGGCTTTGTTTTCCTTCTCAATGGACGCATTTGTATCGTTCACCTCAGCTTTCTCCTTCTCCAAGCGTGCTACCTCTTGCTGCTGCTGGCTCAAGCTCGTGTTCACCGCAGCAATCTCCAACGCTTTTTTGCGGAGCGTCTCCTCGAGCTCACTTGCACTCTTCTCCGAAGCAATCGCTGCAGATCTGGTGAGCAAAGAAGTAAAATGTTGCTGGGAGACATGGCCCTCCTTGAACTCTGACATTTATCCAAAACGGTAATAGAAATCAAGAATATCTCCCATTCCCGGCGCTAAGCTGAATACAGTTAGGATATCTAGAAGAAGCCAGCTGAAAACGCATTGGCTCGGGTGTACAACACGCGGTGAAGGCAAGTAGCTTATGCGGTGTCATCAAAAAAAATGATAACAAGACAAAATAACAAGATTCATTGGTAAAGTACTTTAGCGTCTCCTTTTCTTTTTCCCATTCTTTTTTGCTGTTTTCTGTTGCTTTTTCCGCTGCTTTTTTCTCGCTTTCAGCTGTTTTCAGCTTCTCTTGTTCAGCTAGCACGTCCGCTTTTGCGCGCTCGCTATCAGTTTTTGCTGCATCGCGTTCCCGTTTCATTTCAGTAGCGGTCGCTTCGAAGGCGTCACGGTCTTTCTTCGCAGCCTCAAGTTTTTGACGTACCGTTTCCAGCACTTGCTCGACTTCAGATTTTTGTTTGACACGTTCGCGGATATCCTTTTCCTTCTGCTCCTGGTCCAACTTCTTCGCCTCTTCGATGAGGCTCTTTTCACGTTCCACATCGGAAATGCGTGCCTGAAGATATTCGGGTTGGAAATAAGGAACAATCAAGAGTTGCTCCACCGTCTTCGAGCAGGTTGCAATCTGGTGGTGCAAAGGATCATTTGATATCATGACAAGAAGGATAGAGCGATCGCGATGCCGATGCTCAATATAAATATATAGATCAAACATTCCTCATGGCGGGGTGCATGATGTATGTGTTACAGAGAGATGTTCATCATAGTACCACTCTTAGTACCTTCATTTTCCCAATGTCTTCAGTGAGTTGTTTTTTCTCCAGCTCGAAGGTGCGTTTCTCGATTTCAGAGGTTTTATAGAGCTGTTTCTTCATCTCAGCTGCTTTTGTGCGTTCATCGCTCAGCTGCGTCTTCAAATCCGAAATGGAATCGTCATGCTGTTTCTTTAGTGTCTGCTCATGCGTCTTCTGCGCATCTAGCAGGTTCTGGATGTGCGCCGCAGAATTTGTGCGTTCGAGGTCGATTTGGCTTTGAAGATGCATCTTTTCGTGCTCCAACTTCTGTCGTATCGTCGTCACGTCGTGCTGAAAAACAGGTTAGTCCGGGATCATGAAAAACAATATCCTACGTGATGAAAGTAAGAACAGAAAAAATATGTGTGTGCTACTCACTGGAACTAGAGCAAGCTTGTTGAATTGTGAAGATAATGCAATAACAGGAGATGGTCGACATACAATAGATATACGTAAAGAAGGCATACTTACAACCGAGAAGGAAAATGAAACATTTTGGACAACAAAACATGAACAGGTGCATCTCACGGTCGCGTTTAGCCTAAGTACCTCGTATTTTGTGCGCAGTTCTTGCAATTCCTTGTTGAGTTTTTCAGCATTCTGTTCGGCATGTTTTTTCTCAACGCTTAGGATTTCCTCCAGGAGTGCTTCTTTTTCTTTGCGCGCCGTCTTCTCTTCATCCAGACGACGCTGCCAAACAGTGCTGTCGGAGGCGCGACGTTCCTGCTCGTTGGCAACATCTTTCTTGACACCTTCCAGTTTGCGGACATGTTCTTCTCGTTCCGCCTCCGCTTTGGCCAACGCGGCTTCTAGGCTTTTCACCTTGTCCTCTAGACCTGCTATCGTTGAAGCCTTACTCGTCCCATCCTTTGTTGCTGCCTGGTGGTTATTCGGTTTTCAACAACGAAGCATCAGGAACATTATTTGAAGTTGGCAAGAAAACGAAGAACACGACGCGGCTTATTTCTGTAACAGACGATGATCAAAGACTAAGAACCCAATAAACATAATGTTGAAACAAATCATAAAGTAAAATGAATATCTGACAGACAACACCAAAAGTGTAGACCACTACATCATTCTCTTCAAACTATGAGTACCTCCAAATCTGCACACAATTTCCTGAGTTGTGTGTGCAGAGCAAGCACTTTTTCGTCGTCGACCAGCTCCCAGTCTTGGTCAGCACCACCTTGGACGGACGAAGACATTTTGTTCCTTGTCTTTTGTTGTAGCTGCTCCTTCTACTTCAAGATTATACCCACATTCAAAAAGAACTGACAAGCAGGAGCAAAACAAGTAGAATAAAAAATTCTCAGATCCTTACTAAATGACCAGACTAAGAGTAAGAGCAGATTAAAAATGTGATTAGAAGAAAATACGATCAAGCTTTGTACTTCTCAGGTAGAAGCAGCATTAGCATATTCTCTTCCGTTATTCTTATTATTTTGCTATATCAGCATGTCATTAAAGTGCTGAATTTCAATCAAGTATCTTTACAAGCACGATCAAATTCACGTTTACCTGATTAAAATTCCTTTCTAATTCTAATGAAGATGTCTTCACTCGGACTACAACGTACTATAAAACAACATTGGAACAACAAAAACGGCATCGATCAAATCATTAGATACTACAAACAACGAGGCTCTCTGCGACTAGTTGACGTCAACGGGGCGATCTTCGATTGTACTATCGATGTCAAATTCTGCCAATATGAAATAAGCGAACAACAAGGTGGACAATGCGCCATTAAATTCCAGATCATACATTCGGCTCTCGGTCCATATTTGAAAACATGGCTTCTTGTTACACCTACAAAAAATCACAAAAATATGATAAAAAAAGATACTACTTGAAGATCTGATGCTTAAATTATCAGACAGCTGCTATTTTTTACGGAGTCGGAGTTCTTCATGAGGTGATCTTCGTGACAGAGTTAAAAACATTTCAGTGCAAAGAGTGAGCTATTTTTAGGTAACATCCAGCGGAAGCCTCTTGGGGATTTTTAGCACTACTACTCGGGGGGATGTAAAGTACTACTTCGTAGGCGATGTAAAGCGGGGATAACTACATGTCAATATCTACTTATGTATCGTAGACCGACCACAGAGGCAAAACGAACAAGTTTCAACATATTAACAGATTCATTTTTAGGACTCTGCTGTGACTGCTGCGAGACAATCCTCAGCACATCACCCGACACGACATCCTGTCAAGAAGATGAATGATTTTTGTCATGATTCTTGCCTGTACCACGT
Organism: Amoebophrya sp. A25; assembly: GCA_905178165.1. Taxonomy (NCBI): domain Eukaryota; class Dinophyceae; order Syndiniales; family Amoebophryaceae; genus Amoebophrya; species Amoebophrya sp. A25. Next base: position 520,737 of record CAJINU010000017.1, on the reverse strand, counting down.
CCATCGTTGTTCGTAAACACGATGATGATGAAGAAAATTCATTAGAAAAGAAGTAAGGCAAAGGCAGGAATTGGAATATTTATAATATCTCGCGATCTCGATCTCGAACTCGAGAGCACGTTAGTCGTACCAGTGAACATCACCGGCACAAATCTGTCTTCAATCTGCTAGTCATTCGCCATCAAGACGTTGATTTACAACGAGACAGAACTTGCTCGGGAGGTGTACGCTCGCTCCCTCGTTTTATGCTATACAACTTCTACGAACACTTCTCGTAGCGATGCATCTTCACTTCTCCATGGTCTCGCCCTCTCATCAAAAGCAAAATACTACAGTTAACTTTCCGCTAAAAAAGGCAGGCTGTACGAACATCAAAGTCTTCAACTTCTAGATGATCTTCATCGTCTACTCCTTGTCAGTCTAAATTAATAGTAATACATCAACATCCCGTTGATTCCTCTCGGTCTCGTGGTCGAGCTGTCAAAACATTATGTTGATATCCTTGAAAACATTCGAAACACCCAACAATCAGATTAGGATTACAATACCAAAGCCTGATATTGTCTTAGACAGTCGTTGCTTCCCCTGTACCACGAATCAATCAAAAGAAGGTCCATGTGAGTCATTCAGCACATTGATTTTTGAAGGGAAAGCCAAACCATCCTTGGTTTTTGCCAGCTCCTAGTCCTAGACTTGAAATATGTGCTAATCATGTTGGCAACTAATGCTAATCAACGTTGTTCACAAATGGAGAGGAAAGAGTCTTCTCGTGTCTTCGAGCGACGTCGCAGATTTTTTTGCCTTTCAAAATGCACAAAATAAACAAGTCGAAGTTGTCGTGCACAGGAAGTGTTTGTTGAGTGCTGTGAATTGTATTACAATTGAGGTGTTGAGTAGCTCTTGATATTGAGAGACTCGCAACTGCTGAGGCTTTGCTTTCGAATTTCGAAAAAAAAATGTTATTTTTTTGTTTTGGAGGTCTGTCAGGAAGATCATGGTGGTGGTGCTTTGTTAGAAGTTTCTGGTTCAGTTTAGCCATTGTCATCACATGTTATCATGAAAAAGGTTGAGATGATACTTTTTGTAACTACAAACGATGTTTGTATACTTCGTAGATGGAAATCTCTTTACTTGTAAAGTTAGCTGCTTTTGAGATTCGTATTCAAGATTTTGATTTTGGTTTGTGATTCAAAACTTTGATTTCGAATTTAAATTTTGATTTCAAATTTTGACTCTTGATTTCAAATTTTGACTCTTGATTTCAAATTTTGGATTTAGATTTCGAATTTTGAAAGTGGCCGAACGCTGCGAAAACACTGCAAAACAAGCAGCGCCTCCCTATGCTCATAAATTTTGAAAGTTAAGACATGACTCGTGAAAGTTAGGACATATCCAACAAGCTGGGAAAGTTAGGACACAAATTCTGAAAGTTAGGGTGTGAATTTTGAAAGTTGCGACGTGAATTGTCAAAGTTACGGCATGAACTTTGAAAATTAGGACATGAAAGAATCCTGAAAGCTACGGCACGAATTTTGAAAGTTACACCATGATGAATCTTAAAGTTGAAGGTTACGCCATGGCCATGGAGGGAGTTTGAAAGTTACGACATGAATTCTGAAAGTTAGATAGGTGCACGAAAGCAATGGATTGCGAAAGTCAAGGCGTGAGCTTTGAAAGTTAAGGCGTGAACTTTGAAAGCCAAGGCGTGAATTTTGAAAGCCAAGGCATGAAAGAATTTTTAAAGCCAAGGCATGAATTTTGAAAGTTGCAGCATGCACTGGGGAGGCGGCCTACGTACATGACCGACAAGCCGCATACTGTGGCACAGTTGCACCACCTTGGCGGGGCCTCCCAAAGTCCGAGCGAGCGACCCACTTGAAGGCCGCGAACTCCTTGCAAGTCGAGGCCCCTCCAAGATTCGAACCAGAGACCTTCAGGAGCGAAGTGCAAGCACTTGCCCACCTGGCCAAGCTGGCAGGCCATGAACCACGAACACACTTGCCACGCCCAGCACCGTCAGCCCGGGGGCCCGCATGGCCTCAGCCGTCTATTTTCTCAAGGAAAACCAGCACCACCCAAAGCCCTGCGCCTGCCTATGAATGTCTCCCACCCCGCTGAGGAAGGATAAGCGCGGAGGCGCCCCTGCCTCTCTTTTGTGTCCACGTCTCCTCAAGCTGGGCGCAAGGTCGCGGGAAGTTTCTTCCTTCTTAGAATTCACGTGGATCCAGGTACTTTCACAAGGTAATACGCACACCAGACCAAGGGCCCACCGTCCGCTGGTGACACCACAGACACGCGGACACCCCGCCGGGGGCGAATGGAGCAGGCAAGCCCAAGCAACGGGGCCCGCGCATGATTTCCCCCTCCTCATGGAATTGATTTGGTTCTGCCGCTCTTACTTCGCCCACCGCTATCCAGAAGCGTCGCGTTCACTACTTATCCCACCACCACCCAGGCAAAAGCTTTCAAGATTTCACATCCCTCCCCCCGTGAGGATATGGGGGCGGGCGGTCTTGTGGCCCTGGTGTCCGCGTGTCCCTAAGCAGAAACATGAAAGCAGGCCGGGTCCCCTCGCCGTTCTCCTGAAAGAGGGCGCGCGAGCTTCCTGCATAATTTTAAATGTTTCAGACCGTGCCAAATATCCGAGGGCGTGCATATCTAGCAAGCGGCTCGTGCTCCCATCGAATCCTGACCCTGGGGAACCACGCCAGGGGGCTAGTCATATTCATCATAGAGCATCGTCGTGTAATAGTACCATGTAGTACAACAACATCGAAAAATCCGAATTACATGAGAGGATGAAGATTAGGTCTCATATAATCAGACACCAGAAATACTGTTGCAACGAAGACCACTCGGCTTGATGACAATGATCCGCTGGAAAAAATATAGCACAACACCCGACGAGTTCCAAAACTACAAGCTCATAATCGTCTCGACTGATACACCGCATGGGGAGGACGAAGGCAACAAATAGGAGAAAACAAAACATGACATTGATATTTTTCACAAAAGATAAATGATGTTGAATGCATCTGCACGAGCAGCTCACTTTGTCGGTACACGTCGTTTCTTGCGAAGACTACTTCTCGTCTGTCTCTCGACATCGGCTCTGCTAGGACGTAGAAGAAGGGCGTGGACGAGCATCAGGAGTAGATGACCACGGGGAGGTGGAGACTGAAAATGACGTATATAAATGTCGATCCTGCTACCTGCATGATATTTATACCGAGAACAATAGTTGCACAACAAGCAAATTACAACTCGAGAACAGACCACATGGCCCTAATGGTACCCAGTTGCTTATCACTATTGTGGAGGTACTTGTGGCTTGTGTCTACTTTCGAAGAAAGATAACCGCTCAGGTAGAAAGCTATATGTTGGTCGACAACTACTACGATATCTTCCATTTCAATTCAACTACTAAGATATCATCTCAGTTCCGTTTGCGGCTCGCTCTGCAGACAAAAAAAATGAATTTTTTCAACGATATTCAAAGTCTGCTTTCAAACTTCAAATGAAAATGAACCGGTTGAATTATACGACATAAATATTTATAGGAAAAGCAAGACTGATCATAATATTTTTTTCTGATTTTTCGAAGTAGGAAGCAGTACTAGCAGTTGTTTTACCATTAGTCTACCTCTACCTCCACTATTTTCTTGTAAGTAGTTCTTCTACTAGTTCATCAAATCTGAAATAGATCAAAATTTTCTCCGTCATCACAATCCTCTATACATCCAATTACAACATCAACATAAATATGTCATGACGTTTTTTATGAACCTTATCATTATCCGTGCATTGATATTCATAGAAGCCCTTTGACACTTTCCATTCATGTTGGAGCTAATCCCGTAGTCCATCTTCTGGCGATCTTGATGCGGCCCTCTTGCCTTTTCACATCACTGGAAGAAACTACAAGATGGATTAGGTGGAGTCTTAACCAGTGATGTTGTGTCTCGGATTCCTCGGCACCGCGGCAAGCTCTCATCTCTTATCGTGTCGCTACCGCTGAACAGGCACCGGCGCAAGTGGTTGGAAGTACGCACACGCCAAAATGCAAATAGTCAGGACAACGACCGTGGGGTCAGCATACCTCATAGATGCCACAGGAGTTAGAAGTGTATAACAAGACGCATGCTAATGCAAATGCATGCTTACGAAAATCGATTATCTGATCCACTCGAAGATTTGTTGAGGGATTCAGTGAATTATTGGGCATTTTCTTCTTCTTCTTGTTCCATTCATTGAAGGAGGTCCTGATAAAGTAGTGATGTCAACACTGTCGAGCTCGAAAAGTAGGAAGTGAGTGAGTGAGTGAGTGAGTGAATGAATGAATGAGTGAGCGAATGTACCCACTCCAGGGGTATAGAAGACAACTATTCGAAAAACTGAAATAACCGAGTAACTACTTGAAATAAGCACAGTTAAGCCTGAACAAGGAAGAGTAGCCCTGTCAAAGCTACCTACCTCCCTTATTTCAGTCACTTACTCGGTTATTTTCAGCTTTCGAGTACTCTACTACTTCCGTCTACTACGATGAAAATGATGACCAGAAGTAGTTGACGTTAAGGGGCTTAAAGGACGCCGTAAGAGAACTTGCATGAGTAACCAAAAGACACTTGCATGATCCCTCTCCTCGCGACTCCCGAGATCGTTCGACGACAGCAGCTGCAAAAGTGCCGCCATCGGACCTGAAGCTCTGCTCGATGCCACTGTGGTACGCGAAGCCTGTGCCTGTTCTGTGGAGTTATAACTGAGAGCAGGATTAGGGAATTTTCTATCGAACTTGTTCTGTTTGGTTGCGGACGAGGCAGACTTATTCTTAGTTCCACCGCTCTTCGACGGACGGCTGTCGTTGGACGGTTCGCGCGAGGGAGGCTTATTTAGACCGCGAGCACGCTGTTCCCAGCCTGGCTGTTCGATGAGGTACGCAGAAGCGTCTTCGGTTCCTTCCTGCTCTTCTTCGCCACTAGAAACGGGTGTGGGGCGGAACAAGTTGTAGCGGCAATAAGCACTGTAGTCACCGTCTAAATCGCTCTCCAAAGCACGCGCATGGCCTACAAAGCGCGAAAAATCCAATGGCGCGGCTACCTTTGTTTAGCGGTTTCAGTTCTTTCATGAGCAGACAACGTGTATATTCATTTTATTTCAAGAATCACACAAACGCTGATTCTATCGGAACTAGACGGAAGATGTTGTTGTTGATTTCGAAAACATGTAATTGTAATCTGTTTGGTTCAGAAAAGGAATACGAATATGTTGATGAAGAGGAAGAAATCAGAGTTAGACATGGCATTTCCAACTATCTTGTTCATTGTTTGATTTATTTTTATTCAGCATACAACATGGAAAACTGTATTATTTTCAGTGTAAAGTATGTGCCGGCCTTAATCTACGTCCTCTAGAATGCGCTCGAGCATGTATCCACGAGTCGGCGGAGCAGGAACCGTCTCGGCTATTGCATCCACGGTTGGAAGTTGCATGTCGACACCATGCTTCATCAGTCGTGACTCGGATTGAAATCGGAGTAGGTCAGCTGTTGAACCCATGCTAACAGGGTGAAGATCTTTGGTGCCCTTCTTATTGTTTGCGCCAGCTTTTTGGGCTGCTGGTGCGCCGCCAGTCGTGGCGCAGGGGTATTCATCCCCAAGAAGCGCGCGTGTCGACGCCGCTTCTCCGAAAATACCACTGTAAAACCCTCCCTCGTCCTGATGGGATGCAGCAAGGCCATTCTTATTCTTCTTCTTTTTAGAATCGGAAGTAGTATCTTTATTGTAAGTTCTTAGTTATTTTGACAAGTATTCTGTTCCTCACTCGACTAGTCGTCGTGGATCCCCGAGGATACCTTCGACCTCCTGAGCTAAAGAGAAATGGCCTCCACTCAGGACAAGGTTACTGTGGTCAAGCACCTTATTAACTAGTGCGCCAGAAAAGAATGAAGACCACAAAACTACCCATAATCTTGCCAGGACCATCATTCCCATTTTTCTGTTGTAGTTCACGCTCCTCGAATTTTGCTTGTTCTGCGGCGGTGGTGATTCCATCGCTGAGACCCCGGATTAAGCTCATTGTGTCCAGTATTTTCCCGTTCTCGAGCATCATCTTAGACGACATCTCAAGACTATCAGATTATCAAAAGTTGAAACACCTGACTCCCTGAATATGCCTAATCAACGCCATGAGCTGATAAGTGTTATTGGAGATGATGAGCATGGAGGGCACAGTGATGGGACGACGAGGTGGAACATAAAATTTTTTGTTTTTATGTGTTAATGCAAATGCAGCAGGCACTTGTTTGACATGTATCATAATGATAACCTCGCGATTTTTCGTCAAGAGCATCGCGTCCTGCATGTTTTGATCGCCAGCGACAACGCCCGAAGTTGACGTCATGGTTGGAGAGGACCCACCCGAGGACGGCGGCGGATGCCCGCCCATCTTCTTCGCCGCGGCAGAACCGTGTTGCTGCGCGGAGCCGTCCTGGTCGCTGGCGGGTGCATTCTTCGAAGTGGTCTTCAATTTGTGCGCTTTTTTGGTATTGGCAAGGACAGCAGGAGTCGCATAAACTGTGGGAGCAACTTCGGTCGTGGTGGCTGCACCCGCTGGTTGGTCCGGTTTCTTGATCGCGTCTGCGTAGGTGCGGAATGGAAGTGCTTCGGCAAGCGGAGGCGAAGCCAGATCGACATCGCTTGGCGGCGGTGGCGGACTCTCGATCGGAATGGCGGGCGTTCGTTTTGTGCTGGCGTATTCTCGATCCTTCGTCTTGCTGCGAGCCACGTACTGCTGATCTGTCGCATAAGCAGAAACGCCGACTTTGCGGTCTCCCCAGCCGTCATGCAGGCCATCATCCTTGACGGTAGTCGTTGTTTTAGTTGGTACTTGTTGGCCATAAGCAGAGGTAGCTGAAGTCGTGGCAGATGCACTGCTCATCATATCCGCTGTTTTACCTCCACCTTTAGAGGAGCCGATCGGTTCCCAGCGAGTAGTACTCCCAGCATAGTAGTTACCAGAAGCTGAATTGTTCATGTCGCTGTACTGACTACCGTAGTACGCAGCAGCACCTCCAGCACGAGCAGCAGACGCCGCGTTATAACCGGTTGAATCTTTGCTGATGCCGTTGTTGTTATTTTTTCCTCCAGTGGATTTTCCCGAGCCCTTTTTGCCACTCTTCGCAGAAGTGTCCTTGCTGTTGCCCTTTCGTCCTGCTGTGTAGTACGACCCTGTTCCATAACCAGCAGCGCTGGTCCATGATGATGAAGTTGCGTCGTTGCTATCCCATCGCCACGCCGCGGCGACTTCATCTCCGGTCACGTTCACTTCGCTGTGATCATCAGCCTCGCTTTCGCTGTAGATCTTCGAATTTCGGCTACTGCCATTTTTGCCCCCTCCGTAAGAGGAATTGTTCATGTCCTTTCCTCCCTTGCTTTGACCCCTCATGGACCTCGATTCTCCTCGACGGGAGTCGCGATCGTTGTAGCTCGACGCGCCTTTGTGCTTTGTCTGCATTTGCTCAAACGTAGACGGTCCGCAGCGTGGTTCGTTCTGGTCGCGCGAATTCCAGTGTTCGCGCTTGTTGCGATCGTTCACACCTTCTCGACGTCTACTGTCCTCTCCATCGCGATCCATGTCGTCGTCTTGTTGTACCCCACGTCCTCGGTTCCGGTGCGCAATCGCGTCTCGTGGATCTTCTTCGTCCTCTAGCTCTCGTAATGCATTGAGGTTAGAGGACGAGGCCCGCCTCGGCAGGAGTCGTTCTGCCTTCCCGGTGTTCATCTACTAGGTACAATGAATCCTGGTTTCCTTCTAACCTCTTTTACTTGTAATTACATTTTATAATACGTCCTCACAAATTCGCCCCCTTTAAGGTCATTCATTAGCCGTAACAAATGAGCGCAGCGCACCAGGCCGACTGCGAGCCGGGCTGCTATGCTGCCCATCGTCGTCCGTAAAGCTCGAAGCGGAGGACGAAGAGCTTTTTCGTTGTTCGCGACCAACGTGTTCCGGATAGCTGTCGTTCTTTTCGAAGTTCGCTCTTGCTGCCGCGGCTCCGGCGACACCCTGCTCCTGCATCAAACTGGCTAAAAAACCGTGATCATCACACGGCAATGGACTCGCGTCAGCGGTCATTGAGTCACTGTCCTTGCGGCTGCGGTTGGTCGAGGTCTCGTCGTCATTCGCCCCCACACCTCCGAGCAGCGCGTCAATCAGCGAATTGGGACCGCCCGCATGGCCAAGGCCTTCACCTGCGCCCGAGAAAGAGCGGCCGCGCCCTGTAGGTGTAGCATCGTTCGGTAGTGCGGACGTAGAAAGAGAGTCCGCATCCGGCGTCGTTGTGTCCGCTGCTGTATGCATGTCGGTTGGAACCTCCTGTTCCGGCGGCACCTCTTCATCCCCCATGCCCTCGTCCATATCATTTGAGTTGTAGTCGCAGCCGCTCTCATTCTTCTTGTTCTTGGTGGAAGCATTTCCGCCTGAACGGCCGAAGGACCCGAAGACAGAACCGGCTATCGAGTTCAGAAAGGACGGAACATTCGGCTTCGGATCCTCAGAGACCGTTTCGCTCTGACTATCACCGTTGCCGGAAGCGGAAGCAGAATCACCGAACATCGCGAAGATCTGCTGCATGTGAGGATCAGTTTCGGGAGTTTCGCTCATCGAATTCGAAGATTTTGAAGTCGTCTTCTTCTGCTGGCCTGGCGTCGAGATCGCGGCATTTCCCTCGAGACCCAAGGCTGCGGTAACCGCAGCGCCACCACGCAAACTAGATGCGGCCGAAGTCTTGGCACTTTTCGACTTCGACGACGCGCCTAGTCCGGGGGGACTGCGTTGGGGCGCTCCTGGGCGTTTGTTGCTGGTGCCAACGTTATGTCGCGCGTCCGCTTTGTAATCATCGTCCTCATCCGAAGAATAGGAACTTGTGGATTGCGCGCGACCTCTTGCTGGATTCCGACGGTTTCCGCGGTCTCTCGCCGCCGACTCCCCGGTTGTCGATTTCTCGAGTGCAGCAAGGAGAGAATTGCTGTAGAGTTAGACGTGAAACATCATCATGACGAACGACAGCATGCTAACGCTTGGTCAGTTCTTCAAGTTCTTTCACGAGGATTTTTTCAAATTTTAACTACACAAGGAGTACACTAACGCCACGATGATATTTGTTTCTGGTCTTGTTCTTGACTCGTTTCTTAATTTGATGTGCGTTCCGGATGATCTGCTCCCTGCTCGTCCATCGCTTTCTTCAAGAAGCGGTCCAAAACGCTTTCCCCAACACCTGTTTCTGACTGTTCGCCTTCTCCCTGCAGCACACGCGGAAGATCGTTAAATCGAGCGCTAAGGCCCGAAATACTGTGCGGATCCTCACTCTGTGGGTCGTCATGGTCGCCGGTGAGGCCGGGCGGTCCATGTAGGCCCCTCGCCATCTGCTCGTACATGCCGAAGTACCCTGAGCCCGTGGTGCTGTCCTGTGCGGCGCCAAACGCTGCAGCTGCATTGTCCAAGTTCGCGTAGTGCTCCTGCAAGTTCCGGGTAGTTGGGTCCACCCAGGAGCCGTCTGCACCGTAGGAAGCAAGAGCACCTGCTCCGCCGGACGCGTCGGTCGCTCCTGCGAGGTAGCCGTGTTGATCAAGTCCGTGTGGACCTCGTGCAGTCGTTGCAGTTAAGCCGCGCGGGTGAAATTCGGGAGCGTTCGCGTTGGCAGGACCAAAGGACGATCCCTCGAAGCCAGGCGAAGCTGCATAGCCAGATGCTGTCGTGGGCGCTACACCAGCGGCCAGCATATGCGCAGTTGCATCCGGGGCTGCGTGTTGTCCAAAATACGTGCCTTGCTGTGCCGCGTCCTCGCGTTCTGCCGCATATAGATTCGGATTGTAATATTCAGAAGCAGCTGTTGCTTCATCTCGATAGCGATAATAAGCAGCAGCGCTGGTATGGTGATTATTGAAAAAGAAGAATCGGAGGTTGTCACGCAATGCAAGCACGTACACTAGCAGCACGAGATTGGTACATGTACTTACATTCAATTACACTTCTAGATAATAGATAAACACGCCCACTTCAAAAATTGGTTGCCAGAAATCAAAATACGCTGTGTCTTCAAAACGTCCATTTTTTCCCATAGCTGTTGACCCAGCTGCAGCTTGGTCCTCACGATCGGCATTGTAGTTGTAGATGAAGTAGTTGTTGATGGAGATGTCATTGAACTGCGAATTATTCTGCGTGTTTCTTTGAGAATAAGAGGTAGAAGGAGCGACACCGGGGGCACCACTAGAAGCATACCCGCTCTTATTTGCTCCTCTAGTACCTTTGCCGAAGTCCTTTCCGCCCGCTTTCCCTCCTGGAGCGGCATGACGAGTTCCATACCCACCGCCGCCGTAGGCAGTGCCTCCCTGCACGATTTGCTGCTGGGTATTGTAGAGAACGTTCAGTGTGGACATCCCGGACCCTGGATCACTCATTTTCATGCCTCCGCTGCCGCCACGGGAACTAGCTGCCAACATGGAGCTTGAGGATTTTTTGCTATCACTTCCTTCCGGCTTGACACCAGACGAACGCTGCTTCATATCTCTCAAATAGGTCGGTGTGTCCGGCGGTGCGTCAACCCCGTTGGGAAGCCGCGTACTTGCTTTTGAGGGTCTCCGATTTTTACTTTCATGTTCGATTTCGTTTCCAGGACTTATTGCAGCTCCCTGTCGCGATCGCCACGACACATCATGATCGAGATTCGGACTCTTCTTACTAGAAGCATGTTTTAGATGAAGCTGATTTTCCATTTCAATGGCGTCAATTCATTTCTTTAACTCCAAGAGGAGACGAACAACATTCAACAACTGCACACTGCCATGTAAGTAGGACGTTTGATGTTGCAGAAATTTTGATCGAATAAAATAATAAAAACACATATCATGTTCATGAGTTAAACTACAACATCAAGGAATATGACTAGTACATCAATATTCAGTACCATAATACTACAGCGTTTGCCGCGACTGCGGCACTAAGACTTCGTTCGAGCAACGCAAAGGTAGAAAGACCCTTCTCTTTGCTCTCGTCCACAGGAGTCACCTCAGCATAATCAAACATCGTGTCTGAATTTCCAAGCCGGTCTCGTTCGTGTAAGCGCCGAACCGTGTCGTATAAACGTAAGAACGCGGGATGATTTCTTAGAAACGCGAAGAAGCAAGACAGCGACAGTATACTATTGTCGCGTTACAAATCTGTAACGTAGTGCGATTTTTTCTTCTCGGTACATGATGTGAAAATATCTAAATCCATTGAATTGAGTAGATATTTTCACATCATAATCATCATGATCGAAAAAGTTATAACAAGCAGCAACAAGGTCGAGGTCGACCTCATGTTCATATGGTATCGAAGATTCAGAATGTGCATGAGCAATAGATGTTGAAGGATGTCGTGTTGAGCTACTAGCTGTCGTAAATTTGGATGGTCGACGGTGTCGGCACAGACGCATGCCAGTTCGATAGTAAGGGCGAGTCGCGCAGCGAGCTGTACATCTGTCATTGTTTTTCCGAAACCCACAGCACAAACGCGATTGGTATTCGATGCCTTACGATGCAAGGTCACGCCTTGAACCAGCATACCACTTCGCGTTTTGCTTATCGGGTGAGAACGGGGCAACCGCAACAACCATGCCGCTACCATCTGCTTTTTGTGATGTAGGGTTGTTCTTGCTGTTCGAGCGGTCTTTAGTCGACATCATGCATTGACCAATGAAGTGTTTCCTCAGCACGAAGATGCATGAACAAATCAAATGTGAACAATTGGCAGGACCTCCACTGATCTACACGTCGACCGATGTGAAGTCCAATTATACTCGAAGTGAGTCATACTACATCAACATAATTAAGTAGATAGAAAATACCTGATGCAAATGATCATTCGGACGCGTCCATATCTCGTCGCCGGATGATACTCCCATAGTCTCCAGCCACTGTTGCGCGTGCGAAGCTCCCGGTCGTTCCTCGTTGCTCAGCAGGCAACCAAGCATAGGACCTGACATTGGATTTGTTGAGTAGAATGGATACTCTCATGAGTTGTATGTCTATGTTGAGTTGTATGATGATTCCGATATCAGTACTTCTTGGCTTAGCTGACGCGATCACGAAAATGATCTAGCGTGTATTAATTTCTACCGGCTCTCAGCTATACAAATACGGGTACCTGGCGAGTCCGGATGCGTGACGAGGAACAACATGGCTCCGAGTATAAAAAGTGCTGCAAGCAGCTTTCGCAAAATGGACGAAAAACTTTTGCAGGAAGCGGTCGTGCGTGCTGAGCACTGAAAAACGTCGGTAGCTTTAATGCCAGATCCTCCTGCTACTCCCAGTCCAAAAAACGGCAATAAGAATACGACGGCTGACGGAACTGATGCAGTACCACAACAACTCGACGATGTCGACAGTGTCGGTGTAGTTGATGATAATACAGCAAACTCCTGGCGCGGCGAATGCAGAGCAGTACTAGTACAGCCACTACAACTCGATTCTAGTAATCCTTCCTTCTCCCAAGAGGATGGAGTTGTAGTCGTCGACGTACTACAACCAGCGGCACTCACGTCGTCTAAGCCGTTTGCTGTCGCCTTGTCGTCGGGAAGAGAAAAGGTGTTGTTACCGGGAGTAGCCAGGATAGAAAAAGAGGCAGCGGAAAGAGCCATCGACACGACCCACGTGCGATGAAAAAAACCTTTCCCGGCCTAAGAAATACGGGCTCGTCGTATACTACGACGGGCTTCTTGGTTCTTGGTTATTTCGGAGGTACGTTAGTACTGCTTGTTTCGTGTCATCTATTTCTAGTATCTTTGCAGTATACAACTTCTAGTATCCCGAATTATTACATCATTAACATGCAAAAAAAAAAGTTGATCACAAACACAAGAGAAACTAGACGAATTTCAAATTGAGATGATGCTACGCATCAACATCCACGATGTATGACGCGAGCAAGCTGTCGTACTCCATTCTTTTGTGGAAATAAATTGACAAGCAAACGTTAAAATCGATGAAGCTACTTTCCTTTCGGAGCGAAAAACAGATACCTTTTAGCGAAAAACAGATATCTTTTAGCGAAAAACAGATACCTTTTTGTAGTTTCTTGCTTGATGCTGGTCAACTTCAGTCTATCGTACTCTAAATCTCTAAGGAATTGCTTATTGAAATTGATGCTATTGTTTGTTGATTAATGACAAGAAAAAAAACATGAAAAAACTGAACGCGATATTGGAGTTGAACGATATAGAAAACATCTTCAATACATACTCATACACAAAAACAAATAAATGATCATGATGGTCATTAGTGCCTGCTGTAGCTAGAGCTACTTTCCTTCAGAAAAATGAGAACAATGTCTTGCTTATTCTTGTAGTCGTAGTCCAGTGCTGGTAAAAAATGAGACAGAAACATAACTTTCCTCGATGATAATCTGAGTTGATGTAGTTGTGCACACAATATGCACGAGGAGAGTCAACCTTCAACCTGTGGTACCTGAAGACTAGATGTGCCTTCACGGAAAAGATTGCAGGATCACGCGACTGCCCTCGATGCGAAACAAGGGTGCTCGTCGAGCCGTAAGACACATGTTCTGGTGTTTTCGTCTTGTGCTCCTAACAACAACCTAACACATTTTCTCGCTGTAGCCTGCTCCTAATCTCGCGCGCCGCGTATTTTTATGTTTTTACTCTGTCATTTTAGTCATGGGAAAGGAAATAATCAAGACGAGAATTAAGTAAGATGATGATGAGGCTGACTGTCTAGTTTAGTAATTATCCTTCCATAGATAAAGAAGATGATATTAGAGAAGATATCAACTTCAAGAAAAAATTGACAAAAAGCAGAGTCAGAAGAAGGAATTATACATTTCAATAGTAAATGTAAATCTGAGTGCTCGTGATGTATATTAACTATACTTGGAGCTACGAATAAAAGCGAAGTCAAATAAAAAAATGCTCTATTGATAAAAAGGAATCTTGAACTTGAAGCAAGAAGACCACAACAACATGACGACTTTCCGACGCATGAAGATCAACTATCAGCTGTTGTGTCGGCCACGACGACAAAAACCTCAGCATTGAACCTGTAAGACGGCAACACGACAATACAATACAACTAATCTCGCACAAAGTTCAGTGCAGACTGCCATAAGGGCGCCAAAGATGGTCTACACGATGGATCTCACGCAAAGATTGCAGTAGCAAAGCGGTACGGTTACTTGTGAGTTTTCATCTCCTCTATGTCTCTCTCAAAACTCGTATGCCTCATTGTCCTCGTTGACTGGTCGAAATTAAAGTTCTTCTTCTGTATCCAATTACTACCGCTAACAAACTCCTTTGCCGAAATTGACCGACACACACGACAACGACCATGACTTCGGAGGAATCGAGTTATCGTGAGGAAAAATGGCGCACAAGAGCATATTCCTAGAAATATGGTAGCAAACTGACGCATTGTTCTTCCACTGATCTTCTACCTACAAATCTTCAATTAATATACACCACGGTTAGAAGAAGCAAGAATAGGAAGTGCAAGTGGTACTCGTCAAGTGCTAGTTCGTCAAACCGGTCGGATTCACGTACCATTTTTGATGACACGTCGACGGGCCAAGGAGAACGAGGGAGAACACTGACTGCACAAGGGCTGGACAACACATCAATGTCACACCCCACCTAGTACCAGATACCCTGCATTCATCCCGCTCACTATATTTTCTGCGAGCTAGTTGTAATAGAACTGATGGCCTGTTTGGTCTATCTTGCTTCGCTTGTCATTGTTAAGTCTTTGCAAGAATCCAGCCGAGGCGACGCGTAAAAACTACCTGTTCAAAAACATCTGTGCAGGATGATCATCTACCAATACAACATAACGGCTGCTTTCAGACGACAACGATCTGCATGCACGAAAATACAAAAATCCCGGTGGCAGAACGAGCGATAGCGTAAGATGACTCTACAAGCAAAACTTTTTGTAAATCCTCGCAGATCGCTGTACCTGTGCCTATCACTATCTACATCATAAATATTAAGAGCAACAAAATTCAGCAAACGCTTCCGCTCCGAAACCTCAACCCCCAACACCCGAACCCTGAACCTCCGACACAAAAACCACCAAACCCCAAACCTCTGAGACGCAAACCCATGAACCTATGAACCCACGAAGCCATGAACTCACGAACTCGTGGTGAGCCCATGATCGAAGAAATTGAATTGCAGCGAAACTGTTCGAATAAAGTCGAAAACTTTGGGACTTGAGCGAATCAAATCCAGCGAATTCAATCCCAAGGCGGCAAAATAATGCGGAAAGCTTCGAAATTTGAGAAATTCGAAGCCAAGAAAATGAATCTCAGGGAAACTTTTCAAAATTCAAAATTTTGGGATTGGAGAAATTCAAACTCAGCGAATTTAATCTCCAAGCGACAAAAAAAACACAGCTGAACCGAAAGCACCCGAACCCAAAACACCTGAACCAAAAGCACCTGAACCAAAAACACGCAGACCAAAAACACTCGAACCACATACATTGGAGCCGGATACTCATCAATTTAGATCCTAAGCGATAAAATCCAAGCGCTTTGCTATTTTGCACAAAAGCCGCAAAGTTTTGAATTGTCAACCAAAAAGAAGCTTCAAACTTTTCAAATTCAAGAACTCAAATTCGAAAACTCAAGCCCAAAGCCGCAGGCTCAAGGCCTCAAGCCCCAAACTTCAAACCCAAAATTTCGAGTCCAAGGCTTCACGCCCAAAACTTCAAAGCCAAGACTTCAGGCTAGACGCTTGAAGCCCAACGTTTCCAATCCAAAGCCAAAGCCTCAAATCCAAGGTCTTCAGTCCAAAACTTCAGACCCAAAATCTCAGACCCAAGACTTCAGGCCAAACCCTTCAAGCCCAGCACTTCGCTCGAGTCCAAAGCCTCAGCCTGCAAGCCCAAACCCAAAGCTTCAAAATCAAAGCGCCAAGCCCGAAGCTCTACGCCTCGAGCTTTGCTGAGGCTCAAAGCTTCACACTGAAAGCGGCCGCGAGCTTCAAGCTGCAAGCCAAAAGCTTCAATCATTCCCGCCCCAAGTCTCCACTTCAGCGACCTACGTGCGAAGCTTCGCACTCAAGACCCCCAGCCCAAAGCCCTGCACTAAATTCAAAAGCCGACAAACCTGGAGATATCTCAAAAACCTCAGAGACAGAAGCGCCCCCCCCTGTTAAATTCCGCGGCACCTCTGTTCCGGCTCCTACCTCTGGCGCGGACCACTTCGCCAGGAAAGCGTCGCAAGCTGGCGGAAGAGGAGCGGGGGAGGTGCGTCCTGACGAAGGAAATGCGCGAAGGAGGTGGAGGATTCTAGTGGAGGGAGAGCTATCGGGCGCTGAAGTCTAGTATCCTACGTACTGTTCATGTTCATAAAAATGGAGGATTTTTAAGAGGTCGAGAATGTCGGAAGATCGTCTATGAATTACTTACAATGAGTCAGTATGTCGTCTAGTCTAGAAGGCGAAATCGGCGTCGCCCCGATGAATCCAAGGTGGATAATATACACAAGACACTGATGAGCCCGGGATGGAGGTCATATAAGAGCAAGGTCGTAGAAGACATCAATTCAAAATCAATGAGGACACAGTAAAAATGGGACCGGAACTTTTGGCGTGGAAACTGTTAATGTGCGGTTGACAATGGCATTGAGAGCGAGTATGAAGGCAACTCATGGGTGCCGCACCTCATGTTCTCGCTCCACTTCTCGAGGAAGATTGATTATTCCCTGTGTTTGCAGCCCCTGCTGTGTAAGGTAATACTGCGACGCTGCTGCGGCTGCTACGGGAGCGTGAGGATACTGGAAGAGCGCCCAAACTGGGCAAGTTTTTCACAAGCATATCAAGACTCGCAGGAACTCCGTACTCGAAAAAGAAGCCGTGATCCATTCGCAAAGAAGGACTCAGGGGACTAACTTCGCCATTGTTTTTATCGCTCAGCATCATTTCGTCCGCGACAGGTGGCGAAAGGCCTCGCGACGTACCATCCGCTTGTCCGCCTCCCGCTTCTAGATCTACCTCACCTCCTGTCGCTTTGCAAGGGTCATGGGCTTCACCGTCAGCCCTCTGAGCAGCAGCTCGACTTGCCTTTTCTTTAGCTGCAGCTGGGCTCATTCCGCCACTGGCAAGTGCGGCGCCACGCAATGGTGACCCGCCCAGATCCGTATCATACAGTAAGCGAGCCGACAGCGCACGCGCAAAATCTACACAGTTCTTGCCGTTGAAAATTAGAAAAAAACAGCTGGTTCTTGCAGGGGTCTCCCTCCACCTGTAGGAAGAGGTGCACCGGAAGACGCAAAGCCGTAGAAGTAGAAGTAGGAGTCTTCCACATCAAGACCCCAAATAACATCTTGCTTTTTCAAGAACACTTTTCATGGTCACATGCACATCAATCCATCGTCATAAGAGATCGTACTCCCCACCTAGCCAATCTATTTGCATGCTCTGTAGCATTTTCTGCACCTCACGTCGGCTATATCGCGTTTGCCCGATGGGAATCGATTCTGCATAAATCTGTGTGTTGCAGGGACGATATGACAAATAATGTGGATCTTCTTGGCCCGATTCTGTGAAACACGCCCAAGTGCTTGTAATAGAAACAAGTTTGTACATGATCTCGACTGATTCGCGGTCTCACGCTAGAATCAGATTGGTACATGATCTCGACTGATTCGCGGTCGCACGCGCGAGATGCCATGGCCTTCCTCGCAGTAGCCATACTGCCATTCGTCCCCGTAAACTTCGATTCCGACATGATAGGCGCCAAAATTATCGAATCCGAAGAAATCGAATAAGGAGTTGAGCCCTGAAAAGTTGAAATACTCGCCAACCTTCACGTGATAGCAGTTCACGTAGACCATGCGCGGGATATGCGCGAAGTATTCGCGCTGCTGCGAGGACGTAGCTGTGCTAGACCCTTTATGCCGTTCTTCGTCGGACGACGTCGTGACCCACGACTGCTGTTCGTCGGCACCGGCGCGGTCTCCTGCAGTTTGCCAAGCTCCTGGAACTACATCATGGTCACCTCCAATTCCTATCCCAACATGATCATCGTGTTCATCGTGTCCTGGTCTACTTGGTCCTGAATGATACAGGTCGTCCATATTGCCTGAGAGAACACCTGAGGGCGCCGTCGCGGGTGGAGGTTCTCCTCCACGTTCAGGCAAATCTATTTTCCCTGTGTCGCCAGCAGACTGTCCGTGGTGCAGCTGGTCGCCCGCAGCCTGCCCCAATGGTAGCGATGCTGATTTCGAGTGGCCACGGCTCCCAGGGCCAGCGCTCGCGGAAGACATGGTCGGAACAAGGAGAGGCTGTTTTTGTCCACTAAAAGCCCCTCCTGCCGTTGCTGGCGAACTGTCTGAGCTGTTTTTGCCACGAGTAGCAGTAGTAGTAGTAGTAGTAGTAGTAGTATTAGTAGTGGTAGTAGTAGTAGATTGATGCGTCGAGGTGGAGGCTCGCTGTTGTTTACTGTTCAAGCTCGAGGAATCCAGAGCAACGCCGTCTCCTCGTGCGCGAACGGTTTTTAGGTACTTCTTATTGATGCTCCGTGCGGCACATGGATATTCGCTGATCAAAATCGAAATCGCAGCTAGTAGTTCCGGAGACGCGCCTTGCTCCCCGCCGTCCTGTCCTTTATCCCCTCCACCGCCGGCTCGCCCTCCTGAAGCAACAGTCGCGTTATCTCGTCCCCCAGTGACGAGCGGCGGCTTCGACTTCTTTTGCAGACTATAGTTTTCTGCGTTGTGGTTCGTTATGCCAACGTCGCTCTCGCTGCCCGTTGTCGTCGAAGGATCTCTGCTACTCGATTTCGAGCATTAGATGAGAGCGCAAGTAGCGCAACAAAGATTTTGAGGTCCCAAACCAACATGAACCGGAGGACCACCTTTCTCCCACTCAGAAAAAGCTAAGGAAAGACTACACCCAGACCGACGCGTGAGAAGCAAATAGTGATCAAGATCTTTATTGTTATTGATGATGATCACTTTAACTTTTCGTTTCATCTCGACCAGTCAGCTAGTACTACATAATTGGAATTGCATGACCATGATTAACAATTATACTTCATCTTACACCTCCTGGCTCCTGTTCGTAAGATGATACGCTGCGTGCGTCCTCCGCTAGATCAGCACAAATGCTTTCCTCCTCCAGATTTACATTGTCTGACAGGCCTTTCCTTCCGTGCTTGGCACCTGGTCGCACTGGTTTGGCTACGCGCGGCTGGCGTGTTGTCTGCAGATTTAGCCGTCCGGTCATCGGGGCACTGCCGTCGGCTTGCTTGGGCCTGGCAGATGAGGGCGAAACTCCTGCCGTGGATCCGTCAATCTGTCCAGCAGAATCGCCTTCGTGATCTGCTTGTGGATGGTACGGTCCTCCAATTCTTGCAGAATTCTGTATGCAGCCGTCAGTACTCGCAAAGCCTCCTTGCCCCATTAGTGGCCCAGCATTTGGTGGTCCTGTCGTATTTATCGTCGAATCTACTGGATCTGTCCTGGTGGCAACAGTTTGCGACCGCTGGGGAATAAACACGGACTCCTCCGGGTCCGTGATTTCGTAATTACCCATCTCATTGCCGTAGTCCTTCACCAGCGTGACCATGCGAGGACTCAACTCTAGTTGGGCCGCTATCGCGGCTTTCAACGTCCGCGAATGTATCTTTGGGTCCAGGTCTTTTAATAGCACGTCACGCCCAACCGCGTGTCGGCTCTTGTTGCGAAATGATATCTCCAACTTCATCTTTTGGATTTTTATTTCTATTTGGATATAATAGAACAGTTTATAAGGGTTCCCAACATGGCTGGGCTGGGCACGCTGGGCACACTGGGTCGCTGGGCGACCCAAATCTGCCAGATCTGCCGAATTCTGCGCCCAGCGTGACGCGGGGCGTCTCCAATTGCGGGGCGCCCTTCGGGCGACCGCTTGAGAACACCGGCGGCGCTAGTCTAGCGTAGGGCAAGGCCAACGACGGCGGCGAGTTTACCGTTGTGCACAGGAGCGGCGCAGCATTGCACGCACCAAGCAGCCCAGTGCAGCGCGACGCAGTGCAAGCCTGAACAGAGCAGGCGCCGCGCAGCCCGCTGCTGCGCAAACTGGCGCAGCACTGCGCCAGCGCAGGCCTGAACCTTAAGGGCGGCGCGCCGCCTTTGTTTGTCCTCACGGGGAGGACGCGCTGCACCGCGTCCCCGCGGCGCAAGTAAATCCATCGGCCACGCAGGCTCGGCGCGCCCAATGTGTGGCCCCCAAGTCCGCTAAGCGCCATCCAAGCGCCCGCCCAGCGTGCCCAGCGTTGCCGCCCAGCGTGCCCCGCGTTGCCGCCCAGCCACCCAGCGAGGCCGCCCAGCCACCCAGCGTAGCCCAGCGTGCCCAGCGTCTATAAACTACTCTAATATAAATAGATTAGTCATCAATCAAAACATTCGTACTCGTTCTTCGCTCGTGTGCGCGTCAGTGACAGTCGTGTCAATCGTGCCATCGCAATCGAAAAGATATATTCCTTTTATCTTTAACTCGAACTTTATAGCTACTACGAGTTGAAGTACTTGTACAACATTCAGAAACGCTTTCTTCGTCTCCGTCTTTTTCACAAATCATAATCTTCGGTTCACTTTTTTTCATCTCAAGGACACGAGTCAGCACTCCCGATTACTTTGCTTAGCCTATGCACACATGCTGCAGAATAGTTTCCCCTCGAATTTCGAGAGAAGCTTCTTCTCATGGCGCGTCGAGCGCGAAAAGTGAAGACCAACAATCATGTGAAACGTCCACAGTTTAATCACCAACCCGACAGAGCTACTTCGTTGGTCATCGAATGAGGCCTGCGTTAGAGGTGTAAACTATGTACTAGCAAGTACTTATGTAAATGACTCACATAAACATACGTGGCATAGACATTTTCCGCCTCATCAGGGAATAATTCGTCGGGCCTCGTGACTGGCAGTGTGGTCTATCGGGGCCGGTGACCGTGACGGAGCGGAAATCAATATAATGGAAGTGGGAACTTTATTCTCAATAGTTCTTGTTGTCGGCCCAGTCAGCGTACTGGCTAAAGATCATGAACGCCAAGTAGCTGTACTGAGGAGAGAGAGAGCCACCTTCTCGCATGCTTATGTCATTGCTGTCAAATGCGGAATACCAGTACCACGGACGACGCACAGCGGCAACATCACCGTCACACCAAAGGACACCAGCTCAAGCAAAGCGCTCCTCCAGTAGCGAATTCGGGGTCATGTGCTTCGCGCCGCCGTGTGGCCTCAGCTTCTGAAATGCGTTCTGGCCAAATGTTTCACGTGTATGAGAAATATTGCCGGGAACCGCGAGTTTCTGTTCGAAATATTAACCGTGATATGGTGGTCAAGATGATGATGATGATGATGCACAACTTGATTGATGAAGATGACTAGTAGCGAAAGGTCAGGATGTAGCTACCAGTACTAACATGAAGATGCAGTCGAAGGATAGAATCTTGGAATAAGATTGTTTTATGGTTCTGTGGGATTGGGTTGGCTTAGGGTTAGATCACCTGAAGATCAGAAACAACAAGTATCAGCTGCAGAGTTGGCACTCTACTCGTTCTACTACTTGTCCTTGTTCAATAGCAAAAGCAAGTTCTCGCATTTCTTGCGACGACTACCGAATGAGAATGACACGGCGCATCGTTTCTTTAAATTAATCATAAAATTACAAAAAGTACCTTGTCCTGCAGCTCTTTCCCTAGTGTGCTCATGTACGCGTCCAACGGATCCTCAACATCGGCGCCCCGTGACGTGCCCTCTCTCAGCTGGCGATCCATTGCTCCGCGTGCAGATTGAAATCGATGCTTCGATGGATCTGAGGTCGTCAGCGCGTCTAGAATAAATCCGTCTAAATTCCGCTGCACCTGGGTTCGCAATGCTGCGCGTGATCTTGCTGGATTTTCAGAAGAGCCTGCTACTGTCACAGCTCCTCCTGCAGCGAGGTTGCTGCCTGCTGCAGAGAGAGCAACAGGGCAGCCACTTCCTCCGTTTGGTTTTGGAATCGAGGGATAGTTGGTTCCAGGCCGCTCCGAGTTACCAACAAAAGGCGGGATCGTAAACGGATTATTCATTGAAGCGTTAAATGCAGTTTGTGAAGCTGGAGTAGGTAGCAGATTAGGTGAGGGCGCTGCCGATCCAGGTGGAGCTGCCGCAGGATTGTAAACCTAAAAACAGAAGCGTCACAGTTACATCAACAAGTAAAAAGCAAAGGCAAAGAAGTGAGAAATGTATCTATCATCTAAGGTGCAAGTTAACTGCAACTGCATCTGCATATCTCAAAACTAAAACAAGCTACGTCTTCAAAACTTCTCTATCTTACGATATGGTATTTAATGAAGCTGATGCTGATCCGTATCCTGCCAAACAATCATTTGGAGTTAGTGATAGGGTCTACTGCTCACTCTTCTCATCATTCAAATTCATCATTCGTTCACAGAAATACTGCATGCGACGAAGCTGCGGCTGCCATCGCAACAGGAGGCAGTCCGCTCTGTCTTGCAGCTTTCGGTACCGCGCTCGCTGTAGTTCCGACTGCTGGACCAAGATTCGCGATACCCTGCACAAGCGCACCAGAGGACGCTGATTTATTTCCGCCTGTCGCGGTTGCACTGCCACCAATCGCTCCTGCATTTGCAGTCGAAGCTGCCACAGCCATCGCTGCGGTGGCGCTTGATGTGACGACGCCAGCTTTTGCCGCAATCAGGTGCCCCAAAGGCAGACCCTGCGCAAGCAAAAGCGCAGCCTCTTCTTCCGCTTTCGCGGCAGCCATGGCTTCCCGGTCTTTGCGGCTCACATATGGCACGCCGCCGCTCTGGATAAACTGTGGTATTTGTTTTCGTGGCGCTCCACGACGGGAGCTACGGCTACCACGAGAGCTTCCAGATGAAGATGACGAACTACGCGAAGAGCTCCGATTTATTCCGCCACGTCGCTTTCCTTTCTTATCATTCTTATCCCCACTTCTCCTGTGTACTTCATCCCCATGCCGTCTTTCGTCCCTGGATCTGCGTCCTCTGCTATTTTTCCGGCTGGTGTCCTTCTCCTGTCTAGTACTCACCCCGCCTTGCTGCTGAAGAAAGAGCTCACGCGAACCCAGCATTGCAGGTCCAAGACGGTCGCGGTCTCTGTCTCGGCACCCTCGATCATCTCGTCTCCGGTCCCGCCACCGCCCACGCGAATCCTTGCGCGTGCGACTACGACTACGCCTGTCACCCATGTTGACAACGTTAAGATCCAGGACAAGTACTAGTGTGATGTAGTAGACCTCCAGTTGTAGTGTTCTAGATCATGTAGATATTACATATTTTAGGGTTAGTACAACTGCTACTGCTAATCTAGTAGTTGTAGTTTGACTTGATAAAGTTACCATTATCTGCGCAAGTGCAGGACGGAGTAAGTAGAATGACAAGTGACTTTACTTGAAACGAAATCCATCTTCGATGAGCAAAATACATGAACATGATCGTCTGAAAAAGGTGTGCTCTCAGATTCATAAAGCAGGACTGAGCTTCGAAAAATTCCTGACATTTAGCTAGACGATGATGATGATGATGATGATGATGAACATCGAACAGATAGTAGATGCAGTTTGCGTGCTGCGGGGTAAAGAACATCTGGTCATGTTGTGTATGTATTTCGATGTCAATACTTTTTCGAACAACATACGGGCATGTCAAAATTATGCACTTCTAGACGTCTTTTACCTACTTTCTGCGCGAAAAGCGCAAAACCCATTTTCCGTAGGGTGAGGCTTGCAGCCATTAGACAATTTTGGTTCTGACAGTTTTTATCGAGAAGGAAGCAGCAACGGAGAACATATGAATGAAAAAAAAGAGACAAACAAAATGGAAATCACTAAGGAGAAGTGAAAGTGAAAAGACGCAACTAGCTTTTAACAAACATTGACGTGATAGCGAAAATTTGAACTGGAGTGACGAAGAGGAAGAGGAAGATGACAATCCATCACGGGAGGAACTCTGCTCTTGCATCCTCTAGACTTTACCAGGCAGCAACTGCACCTAGTAGGTAGAAGCCCAAAGCAATGCGCCCAAACACAATACACTCAGAGAATGTGTCCTCTCTCTGCGTAGTGTCCGCAGAATTTCCTCGTGAAGTGTTGTAACTTGTTCGGAAGTTGTGTGTCGTTCTTCCTGAGTACTCTGCCCGTTTCTTGTAGACGAAGACGATGTTGTAGCTGATGCAGTTCTTGCATTAGAATTCTTATAGATGTTCATAGTTTTCTGTACGTTATTTTTCATGTCGGAAGATGAACGTGGATTCCGAAAAATGCCGAACTTTCTCCCGAGACTTACAATGCATTGGATGAGCGCAGGCATTTCAAATTGGATCTCAATACCTGCAAAAGGAGCATCTTCAGCAGATGATGTTGTACTTGTAGGAGAGGCTGTGTTGTTTGATGTCATCTTGGGCCTGGCCATACGGTCCCGAGTGGAATGTCTCATTTGCTCATATGTCAGGAGCAGCCACGACCGTCCCAGCACCGACCACGAGGGGTTGAGCTGCGCCCGCATGACAGGAGCACAATAGGTCCTCTCTAGGGGAATCCGTCTGTCAGGATCCCCCCTCCTCATCTTTCTTCTTGGACTTGGTCTTGAATTTGAAACTTCTTTGTTACAACTCTTTTTAGACGCATTCTCAGATGAGTCTTCTCCTGGTTTCGAAATATTAATATCCTTCTCGTTCATTTTGACATTGCTGAGGCTTCGGACATCGTCAAAAGTCATTTGAGAATCTCGCTTTGCAGCGACAAAACGAATGTGCTTCTCATCCTTCTCTTTGTAGTTTTCTTCTGCAACGGATCGTCTTGATCCTGGAGCATCAAAATAATGCGTAACGAAGCTCTCGAAAGCCTGAGCCTGCCTCTCCAACCTCTTGGTCAAAATTATGTCCACGCGAGAACAGATCTCCGCCTCGAATCTCCTTGCTGACCATGAACGCTCTTCCTCAGAATCTGCTATGCTTGCTTCTTTGCGTGGTGCGCTGGCATGGTTCGTCCTGGTCTTCCCCCGCAAAGCCTCGCCTGCTACAGCATGATCTTCTGCACCCTCATGTACTTTGCCATCAGCTACTTGTTCAACATGCACAGCCTTACTCTCTTCATAGTAAGCATTAGATTTTTTTTCGTCTTGAGCAGTCACGGACGTCACGCTCCTGGTTTTTCTTCCCACGCGCCCGCAACGCTCGCTCCTACCATTTATAGTAGCATCAACATGGTCCTGCTTTGTTTGCACCATCAAGCGTCCCCGCTTTCGGCTTCTCACATCGAAAATCGGTTCGCCTCGCTCCATGTATCTTCTCGCAAGCACTCTAGCAAATGTAGACTTGCGATCGCGTTTGGATAGTCTTTCAAACTCCGGATGCTGCTCTGCTCGTAATCTGAACAGAAGTGCTCGAGCGATTTTACTTCTTGCGCGTTCCACATCATGCCTGTCGTCGTGGTGCCACTTCCTCGCCTCAGTAGTTTTTACAAAACTGGGATCCTTGTTCAATGAAGACGAAGGTCCCGAACTCTTGAAGTTGGCTTCACGAACTAGCTCTTTTTTCATCTTACTAAAGGGAAATAAAGCGCTACAATCAGAAAAAAAGTAAAAATGCACGTTGAGGCTCGCCCTGCGCGTTGCAGGCTGATCCGATCACTCAAGCGGAACCGCCTCTGCTGCGTTTCTGAGTTCCCCCTGCCCCACGCGCGGGCCAAGGGCCACTGCGCACGAGCTTGCCCCGCTCTACCAGCAAGCCGCAACGCTTTGCCAGCGCCAACCGACCAGCAAGAGGACCCGAACACCGGAAGGAGGGCGCCCAAGAAATGGGAGGGCCCCCGCGATCGATGCGTGTGGAGTCTTCAAGAATGTGCCAACTCACACATTCCGAACACTTGGCAGCACGTTGGCAGAGGGATCGCCAGGCAGTTAGTCGTGTCTGCCCGCAAGCCTGCGGCGCTCCCTCTGGCGGGCGGCTAGGCGCTTCCCTCGAGCCACGTCCGAAGCGCTAGAATGGGACCAAAGGGGGTGGGGCAACGAGGGCCGTCCGAAGCGCTAGAATGGAGACCCTAGTCGCGTCCGAGGCGCTCGAACGAAAAGAGAGGGGGCCAAGGGGTTGCCCCCCTTTGGTGCCCAAAAAAATTTTTTCGCGCACCCTCTTCGAGGACGTTCAAGGGGAGGCTGGCTGCCACCTTCAGCCGATGCTGATGCACCACGCCAAGGGACACCCCGAGGCAGAAGCCGACGCCTCTGCTCCAGTGCCGCGTCCTTGGTTGGATGGTCTCGGTCCTTTTGACCAAGGTGCGACAAAGATGGCCGCGTCTCACTGCTGTGGGGAGCGCCAAGCCTACAGAGGCAAGGAGTCCGGGGGGGCCGCTCCTCAGGGTCCGACGGCCATCTGGTGGGACCGGGGGAAGGCGTCCGCTTGCTCTAGAAGCAAGCGCCTGGAGCGTACTCGTGGTCTTCCTATTACAGTGGGGCCGGCGCCCCGCTCTTAATGAGGGGCGCGGTGTTGGGTTATTCAACGCCTGAAGGCATTGTTAGTTTTTTTCTGTTTCTAGCGGTTTTCTGGTCAGTAATCTCCGATGGCTCTCTCCCAGTTCTACATAATCTTTCCGGACGCTCTTCAGAAATCCAGCTGACATCCCTCTGATGTTGCCCAGAGCCACTTTGCTCTGACGCGGATGAAGTACCAAAATTCGATGCAGCAAACGTGGCGCCACTCCGAGGTTCTGGCTTGATGTCGTGATTAGAGTTGTTCATCTCGATATTCCTTTCTTTATCCAGAGCGATAAGCTCGCGCATGCCCTTTGCAAGCTGCTGGCGATTCTCGACTGAACTCAATTCGGCTGCATGCTCCACGACTGGCACTTTTTTGGAACTGGTCACGATCGACATGTAGGTTGCTGGTGCCTTCTCCGTTTCTCCACCATCCCTCACAGGATCATCATTAACAGAAGAATTTCTTGCTTCATTTTCATACTCGACTACAACAACCTTTCCATTTCGTAGTGCAGCACCAGAAGGGACATTCTCTTCAGCCTCTGCCGCCGTGGCTTCTTGCAGCGGGTGTTCTACCTTTTCGGCCACAATGTGATATCTCGGATCTCGATACCATGGACGTTGCCTGATGGCACGCGGAACTTGGCACGTCGCTTTATCAAATGCGACCAAATCCGAATCAAATATAGCTCGCACTGGCACTAGGGGAGTGTCGAGTGAGGTTTTCGCGTAGGGACCTTGGAGTTTGAGAAGAGGACGAGGGATATGATCTTGATCGTCTTTACGAAGATTAAGGTCAAACGCAAACTGGACGGCAACAAGAATGTGGATTGATGAGTACTCCATGGTAGTCCTGGATATGTTAAGCAGCAAGAAGACGAAGATGCGCGAGTCGAATACCGAAGAAAAATCGACTCCCAAACGCATGGCTGGAAAGTCATGAGAAAGTCAACTTGTATATGCAAATAGTATCTCTGTCATATGATCAAGGGGACGCCAGCAAGTCAAAACATCAAAGTAACCATGAGGAATAACGAAAAGAAGTACCATATACCTGCTCGCTCGTTTTCCCCTACTTGCGAAGATCCCCAAGAGTGCTTTATTTCAGGCTCCGGCAACCGCTTGAGCATTGGGTAAAGCTTTTGTGTCCACACGTCACCGAACAGTCGCTTTGCGCGCGATCGCAAATCAGGTGATGCAATGGTACGGAGTCTACCTTCACTCAGTTTCGCTACCGTCAGGACACGTCGAACACCCCCGGCATAGCACAAGGTAACCTCAAAAACCCGGTCGCGAGGATTTTCACAACCTTTTCCTGGCGTGGAGCTGGAGGCATTTGGCGATCCTGTGGCCATGGAACGCAGGAGCATCCTGCTTCGTGTGCTCTTTCTCCCGAGGTTAAGTCCTGGCTGAGGCTTTACAGCAGCTGGCGACCTTGAAGAAAGACTACATGCAGCATTCTGGAGCGTCACACTCACACGTGCAGCAATTTCAATACTATCACCAGGAGCGGCATGTTGGTACCGAACTTCCCTCGATGTAGTATCTTCATCCGGTACAGCAGGAGCGCAATTACTCGCCTTTACACCGGCTACCCGGCATTCCTGCGGATGATCCACACGTATTTCCTGTTCCGTTACACCAGAACATTGCAAGCGCGCCGCCTGTCGTAGAAAAGGCATCGTATGCATTGCGTGCATCTTGTATGCAGATCGCAAGAGCAAAAACGGCACAGCCCAAAAAAGTGTCGGCGAGACAAAAGGCGAGAGTGCGTGACACAAGCCAAATTCTCCAAGCCCACGGATTAGAGCGAGGTCGCTGCACAGAAGTACATTCAAATACATTATCGTGAAGGACAAACAGGTGGTAGGCTCACAAGCACTGTAACTGTTGTTCTTGTTGATCATTCAATATATTAATACACGTGCGCTCTAACTGTATTTCAACCTTTTCTTATTTGAAACGTTATGGGCACGTAGCTTAAAACACATCGATACGAGGGACGTTTTCCTATACCCATCGAACATCTGATGTAGCGGCACTGTGGACGCATCTCGCCAAAGGACGAGCGGCCTTCGTCCATTTGCCCTCGATCTTGTGCCTTCTCTTCTGCGGTTTGCAGCGACTATTCCCATTCGTGCGCTACTCTTATTCCGCACGCAAATGAGCATGTGAAGGGTCTGGGCAGTCCACCTGGCAGAGGACACGCACGCGATTCGTCTTCGTCTGACCGACAGCATCGGGCTGATGCTCCTGACCCTCAGGCCCGGTGTTGGCATGTCAAGCGACGTAGAAAGCGCACAGATGATAGTTCTTCCTTCCCGATATTCGTATACAAGATCGACGTCAACATGATCCTCGCATCATCTTCACGGATTACGATGACCGCCGCTCCCTGGTATTCTTTCGCTGCCGGCAGCTGGCGTGATGCACCGCATCTTCACAAAATGCGCAGCTAGCATACGACCGAAGCAGCGGCACGCCTGAGTGCAAGCACCGACGTAAAACCCCGCAAAGCTCAGCATGACCTACAACTTCATCTTCATCTTGTAGTTAGTATGAACTTTAACATCACACTTCAGCGTGCGCCAACGAATTTCAGTGAAGATCTTCTCGACGATTCTACAATGTTGGGAGGGTGAATCCTCGACGTTGTCTTCATAGAAAGAAGCGGTGAGGGTGTAGAAAATACTCAGGGAATAGGCGGCACAACTTTTTTACTTGGATACTGACTTGCAACTCAATCGCTCCTGCTTTACTGAAGAAGCGTTACCGTTAGGTACGATTCAACTGCCCATTTTTCTATTGCCTCAGACGACGTTATCCAAGATCCGCATCGATTTGGAAAATCAAGACGAAACGACGCGGCCACGAGTGGTCGTGCATTATGAGATGCAGCCCCGCCGCTTCCATCATGCTGAGTTAATAATAAAATTCATATTTTTCATGAATGCTCAATATTTCGAATAAATGCTCATGCCAACCACGGTTCTCGTACGATGTATAGAAAAATATTCTGCTCGTGATTTTTTCAAATTGAAGGACAAGAGGGTTCTATGCATGTTAGAGACCTGCTGCTCCCAGAAGCAGCTTAATTTGATACTCGCTTCGCGATGACATACATAAAATGACAACACTGTTTACAACAGAGAACTAGAAGCATCTTGGATCTTTGTGTCATTAGTTACCTTATAACTTTCTTAGATGATATGCTGGAAATAAGGAATCATTCTTGACCTGCATGCGGTTGGATCATGTAAAGCAACTACACGCAAGAGACGCAGGATCATATCTATAATAATTTTACTGCTCGAGGACAGTTCCTTCTATGTATGTGCTCTTCTTACTTTCCAAGTATGTACTACGACTACTAAGATGAATCAGTCTCTGGCATGCCCTGACCAGCTACAACTCGTCCTTCGGGAATTTTTTTGGCCCATCATGGAAGATTTCCGGTGTCTCGCGCCTGGCTGTCTCGTAGAGTGACCGCTCCCGCGGAATGTTGAAGTTCTCAAGGCGCCAGAAGCCTTTCTCGGACGTCGTAGTTGTTCGGCAGGCCTTCTTTTCAGCAAGCTTTTCACCCTCGACGCAGCGGTGATAATTCGCTTTGTTGCCGGGGTGAGCATTCTTCACGAGATTCCCGAACAGATCGAACGCCCTGTGATAGTGACAATTTCGTTGTGATAGTGATACTCGGACTTGATGGGTGGGTTTAACTTTAAGTTGTGTCATGTGTGTGCCCGTGATATCGTCTTGCCTGACGACCGTAGGTTTTTTTTCTTTTGCGTTCGGACTATATGCCACCGCCCTTTCAAGCAATCAATTAACATGTTCAGCTATGATCATCCAAGCTACATACTGGGGGCGCATAAGACCGCACATTCGGGCACAAATCTACGTATACCGGCAGAGGAGCCGTACATTCGACCCCTGCAGGGTATCAGTCTGCAGATGATCACGACAAAGCCGAGACATCAGCAGCCTATGCATAGCTAAGGCGGTAAGTGAAAAGTCAGCCTCCCCTAGCACCGAAGCGGGAGAAGACTGGCCCTCAGTAACCACGAGAAAACTCCTTGCTAATCCTGCATGTAATGGATTGTTACTGAAGGATGTGGACTTGCTTTTCGAGCACGATCCACGAAACATTGCACCAAAAACTTTGATCCCTTTCATTTGGAAAGAGATTGAAGAAATTGACACAAGATCTCATATGACATCCTGTCAATCCTCACTGTGCGCGGATGGTACCTTGGCAAAAGCCGCAGCCACGCACGCCCTGTTAAGGACTGGATCGCATCATCCTGGTTGATCTTATTATATCTCCGTACTACGTACCCGTGTGGCACAGGTGACACAAAATGTCCGTAAAGAGAATGAAAATGAATGAAATTTAGATCATCAGTCAGACTTTGGCTTTTCGAACGTGTCCCATGCAATCGTGCATAAGTTGGATTTTCACACGATCACGCCAGGAACCTGGGATCATATCGGCTCTTCGCAGCCGTCTGCCTTCCGCTTTTCTTACCACCGAAGCCCAATCTGGGCGCTGCGCGTGTTACTCCATCCACATCCGATACCTTCCTCTGGGTTACACTCCAACCCCGAAGGATGCACCTCGCCTCCTCCATTACGCGTTCAATTACCACCCGATTTCCAATCGTATACTGCGGCGTGAGTATGAGGTTCTTGAAAGTATGTCCATAGAAGTCCGCATTTGTGCTATAGCACCACCATGTAGAACGATGTCAAACACCATTCTGTAGCCTTTCTTAGTCAGGAGTAATCCGACAATGCAACCATCAGACAAAAAATCAACCACCTCATTTTCTACAGACATTTTCACGATGCCTCAAGGGGAAAATGTTGGAACAGAAAAAAGGGCTGTCAGTGGGGCGGACAGGATCATGAAAGGAAAAAAGGGAAACGGCCGAAAAATTTCGGGGTTTGTAAACAGGCACAATTTGCGTCAGTTTGACCTTTCTCTTGAATGATACTTCCATTTATTCAGTCGTACTTACACATCATCACCTCACTTATTATAGATCATACAATGGGGTCAGTATTGCTGCGCAGGAGACGATATAGGAGGTGGCATGAGAAACCGATTTTTCGAACGAGTCGTTACCATTTTCAAATAACCCATCTCTTTGATCACGAAGGCAAGTAACCTCTCACGCTCGTGCTCGGTATTAATCAAACTCACTGTACAAGACAGTGGACTGCGAAACGAACCGAATCTTATGGATGCTGCTATAGTCCCACCTATCTATAAGTAACTTTAAGTTTACTTGTCAACTACTTACAACACTGACTGCTGTCGATCAATTCCTTGAGCATAATCTATGTTTCTCCTTTGCTTTTCGTCAACTACAATGCCATTGATTCATTGTCATAGTTAGATACCATTGCTGTCCCATTGCTTGACCGGAGACGTCGCAAACGTAGGTCGTGATTTTGCTCTCAGACGTTATCTGGTCGAGACACTGGTCGGTATTCCACGCTCGGATACCCCGCATCGTGTCATGCGTTGGTGGAGTTTAGAGCTTGCTTTTTCGCTTAACAGCTAACTATGCATCATTTCTCTTTTTCTTCGTCGTGCTGCTTGTATAGTTCTGAGTCAGTAAGTTCGAGAAATACGTCCAAGATTTTTCTGGAAGTAGAAAATCTGGTGGTCCACCTCATCTATAATTGAGCGTGGGTAAGTACTTACATGCTTCTGTCGTAGAAGGGCGACGGACGTAAGAAAAAAAATGTTTTCCACCTAATTGTTGGCCCAGTGAAATCGTTGGCGGTGGTTGTTCGCATCACAGGGGCGCATCGCAACTGATCCGTGACCGTCCCCACTTGTTCCGGCACTTCGTGTGTAGGTGAGACACTTCGGCTTATTCTCGAAGGCTGTTTTGTCGTTATAGTCAACTCGCGTCTTTGGAATGAGGCTTTCTCGTCCTTCTTCCTGTTGGCGCTGTTCTGGCGTGTCTCCCAGTGCCTTCCCCTGGAAAGAAAACGGAGGCGCCACAGCCAAGGATTCGTCGAGAGGGAAGTTACTGCTGCCCAAAATATTTGCACTACCGCTTCCGACTTCGGTTGTGTCGTCCCATCGCAACATAAAGGTATACTCCGGGACCAAGCCTCCCTCCAAGTACACGATGCCAAAACGCCATAGGAACCAGGAGAAATCGCGGCACTGGAGTTGGTCGCGAATTTCCAAAATGTTTGACAAGTCTCCATACCACGGCAATCCGTCGGACCGAGCCCTTCCACCATGCCCAAATTCCTCGGTCATTTTTGCACTATAGTTGCCTGTCCAAGCCTTCGCGGCACGAAACCTGATGATGAAAGGTTTTTTGTTGAGGCGTGTCGAGATGAAGCGGTCCAGGGTGAAAAGGATTAAAAACTTCATTATAGATTGTGAACAGGAACGTTTTGTATTTGTAATTGTATTTTTTCTTCGTATAATTTATCTCTGTCGATACCTGTTCACACTCGCGCTGTTTGGAGGTGTAACGAATCGGGCGCGCGTCCTCGGATCCCGGTTTACACGCCACATGTGGGCCACATAGGAAGTCGGAGCGTTTTGAATTTCACCACCGCAAAGCCAAGAACGCAAGGCCTGATCCAAATTCTCACCACCCCAACCACGCATAACGGGATCGTATCCGCCAGTCATCTGCCACCAGCGTCGTGACATACCTGAAGTTTGCAGTCGCATTAAATGTAATTTCTGGTGCCGGCCATAGTTGCACGCAGCAGGAGCAGGAGCAAAAGCTAAATCAAAATCACTATGTATATCTATGAAGCGCGTACCCGTACTTCATCTATCGTTGCAAAATAAATTGCGTTTACCGAGGAGTCCACCAGATAGGACTGGCACGTCGTCATCTTCTGAGTTAAACCATTTAAAATCGGCGTCAAACGTAAGGTAGCACTTCGCTTGCCCATTATTGCGAAAACGTTCGGTCCATGAATCTATGTCCAAATCAGTAATCATCGGAACGATAATCCGTTTGTAATTGTCACCGATTTTTTCGAAGAAAGGCTTGTACCTGAACGAGGTGGCTTGATATTTAAGTTGATATAATTACGTGATTATATCTACAAGAAACCGGGGTCGCCCCTTGGGCGACCCCTCCTTGATAGCAGCACAGTCACAGGCACAGAGTAGACACATAAGAGAAAGCAAAAAAAAAAGCGACTGAGGCACGGAGCGCCCGCCCCTTGGCCTTGGCGGCTGCCGTCGAGATGATGGAGAAGAACAAAGACCGAAGCAACCCACGGAACCCAGAACCCTGGCGCGCGGAATCAATTAGGCACGCCACGCCAATGAGACAGGCCCGGCGGACATTCATGCGTGCGCGGGGGCGGGCCGGAGGTGTTGCCAATGCCGTAAGGTGCGCCCGACGTCGGTGAGCCCTCCCAAGCCCGCGCGCCCTGCTCGTCTTGTTCGCTGGTCCCGCTCAGCTTGCCCAGGCAGTTTGGCCGGGGCCAGCTTTGGCCGCTCAAGCCTCTCCGGTTTGAGCTGCCCGCGTTCTCGCCTAGGGCTAGCTGACTGCCCTCGGGTTTGTTCTTTGGCTCAACGAGCGGGGGCTGCCCATCGATCCCGCCTCGGCCCCCAAAGTGCCCCACGACCTCCCCAAACGCAGCACGACCGACCTCTCCAAACACAGCGCGACCTCCCAAACACAGCGCGACCCCTTAAGCACCGCACGGCCCCAAGCTACAACGTGGCCACGCAGTCGCAGCGCGTCCCCCAAGCAACACACGAAGCACCAAAGACACCACGGCCCCCCAAACTTATTAACACACCACGACCACCAAGAAGACACAGCGCGACCCTCCAGGCAACCCACTACGGCCCCCAGAAGACAATATGAGCACGAGCATAGGGGCACAGCATGACCCCCCGCGCAAATTACTACAGACCGCCAGCCCCCAAAAGACAAAGGAAGCAACCCCGCAGACAACACGCAGCCCCTGGGCTATGACATGACCCGCCCCCTAAAAAAAAGAGCAAAACCGCAAGAGGCACCGCGACCCCCTTGCGGCACCCCCTGACCCCAAACCCCCAAAGGCACTGCATGGCAAACCATAAAACTGAGCACGGCCCCAAAGGCACGGCGTGACCCCCGGGCACAGTCAGCATAGACCCACAAAGGGACACATGGCCGGACGTGAGGCATGACAACCAAGACACACCAGCACGACCGCCAAAGAGACAGCGCGACGAACTTCCAAAACAACACAGCACCCCCAAAACAGCACGGACCCCAAAACACAGCAAGACCCCGAAGGGCACAGCACTACCACCCCGAACACACCGCGGCGACGAGGACGACTAAGACACCCCACGACCCCAAAGGACCACCGTGACCCCCCGACGCTGTAACTTATGGAGACCTCTCGCCCCTACATCATAAGGCCCCGCATGACCGCGCACCATCCAAAGCGCAGCCGCCTGGCCACGCACCAAAACGCAGCACGACGGACCCCAGAAGCACAGCGCCAAGCCTACCAAGGCCCACCATGACCCCCCTCAACTCATTGCGACCAAATGGACGCAGCACGCGGCGACACCACTGAAAAAAGGAAGCCAAGCCACAAAAGGAGAAGCAAAAGCCTGGCCCCCATTTTAAAGGCACAGCGTGACCTCCTCCAAAACAAAGAGCAGCGCGCAGCCCCCAAGGCACCACGATCCCACACCCATACGGAAGACGGACCGTGGCCCTTGAAACACACCACGCGCACCCTGACGCCGCGCGGCCTTCTTAACTCACTGCAAAACACAGCCCGCCCCGCTGCCGTAGCTGCAGCATCCGCATGCCTTCCGAGACATTGCTTGCCTGCCCCCCTGGGAACGAATTGGCCCCCCCTGCACCCACAGGCAGCAGCCACCACCCCCCGAGCACCACCCAAGCAAGACGCCAAGCACAAAGTGACCCACGAGAAACAGACCACAACGACGACCCTCCAACGCATCGCCATCGACTCCCAAAAAAACGCCACGGCGTGACCTGCCTGCAGCATCTACATGACCGCAAAGGGATTCGGCTGCCTCCTCACCGCGCAGCCTCGAGAAACAACATAACCCCAAGGCAAGCACTGCCGCCAGCATGGACGCCAAGGCCCTCACTCGGTGACCCCCAAGTCGCATCGCGATCCTTGAAGACCACCGCGGCCAGATATTCACAACCACACAACGCGCGCCCCCAAGGCGAAACATGGACGGCGACCCCCTGAACACACCACGACGACCACCAAAGCGCGCCGCGCTTCCCCTGACGCTGACACACCACGACCCGCCAAGCATGCCGCAGCCACTCAGACACAGCGGGGCCCCTTAGTAGAAACGCGGCCGCCTGGGGGCACTGCGTTCGCGTTGCGCTTAAAACACCACGCGGCCCCTCAAGATCTGCATGACTGTGAGCACGCGCCGCGGCCGTGCATCCCTCCAGCTCCAAGCTCTTCGCGACGCGATCTTCCTCCAGCGAGCCACCCACGCACCCCCCCCCCGCACTTCGCGACCCCTCAGAACTGCAGGAATAGGCACGGCCTCTGCAGAATAGTGAGAGGCTGCCCAAGGCCACGGCGCCGCAAGCACAGCGCAGCTTAATGGACACCACTGCCCCCGCCAGACCCCCCCGACACAACGCGGACAGCACCCAAGATGCGACGCAACCCAACAGGCAGCGCGCGACCTCCTATAGCGCCGCAGCGCAACGAACCCCCCAAGCGCTGCACAGTCCAAAAAACAAAGCCGGACCCCCTGAGCAGGCACAGCGTGAACCTTTGGGCATTATGTACGTAGCAAGCCCCCCAAGCACAGCACAACCCCCGAAGCCCAAGGGGCACCGCGCGACCCCCCACGCATGAGGGGACCCCAGACACCACATGACCTGCCAGGCACGCCACAGCCCTCCAGACACACAAACGAACCCAACCCCCGGCAAGCACGTGCCACGACTAAAAAGGCACGCCGCGACTCCTTAAACGCCGAGCGACCCCCGCAAAAACACCACGAACGACCACCCCAGACACACCACACCACACCCCGAACACAGATCGACGCCGCGACCTCTCACCGCGCTCGGGCTCCCCGACGCATGCAAGGACCCCCCCGCGACAACGTGGCCAATATGGCGCAGAAAGGCACCCCAAGCGCTGAGCGACCCCCCTAGCACACCATGAACCCCAAACATTGACCGACGCCCCGACCTCTAAACGCGCCACGGCCTTCCAAAATTGCCACGGCTTAGCCTACCCACGTAACATGGCCCCTGAGGCGCAGCTTGGCCAAAGCCAATCCTCCCGGAGCAGCACGAGCACACCCCCGAAAAAGACACAACCAGACCCCCCAACCAAGCACCGCATGGCCACGCCCCTCTCTGACACCACACGGCTGGACCTCGGGGGCACCGTATGAGCTCAAGCCCCAAAGCTACAGCATGGCCCCACAAAGACAAAGCAAACACGCCACCGCCCCGGAAAGATGGGGAGCAGCGTGGACCCCCGAAAAAACGGGCACGGCGCGAACCCGAAGGC